>JAQFZC010002425.1:0-23175 GCA_034695205.1 Dicyrtoma fusca | reverse complement strand
TCGGTTTGAAAATCAGTCTGTAGTAAGAGATTATCACAATTAAGTCCTTATCACAATTAGGGACACATACCCTACTTACAATTAGTTTTATCCGTACAAAGTTTACCTTGTACGCGTTGGAAGCAAGATTTAGAAGCGGAGGCAAACGCATAGAAAAAATGTTTTCCATTCCAGGGGAAGGCTGTCCTACCCTTTGACATGAACAGTCTGCCCCCCCCCCCCCCTAATGAGTTTCAAAACCTCTGCGAGCTCTTACGAACCCGCATATGTATACACATTCTATTCCTTATATGAGACTTTTGAGATTTATTATAGCTACTTGGTTGAATGTTCTGGGAAATAGTGCCAGTCGTAAACATTAAACAAAAATGTGTTCAAAAGATTTAAATTATTCACTTTTATTAGTCGTTTTGGCTTAATGTACTTTTTCGACAGAAAACGGTACTGAGATAAGATGCTCTCTACAACAAAAATAATCCCAGGTTATTATTCGACGCTAGGTTAGATCACGTTTTTAGACTAGGTTACAATAATACTATCTGCTTCGTGTTAGGAATCCAGCTTTCCATGAAGGCTTCCTGTGAATTTTAACATCTTTTTAGCCTATGAGCCTAAGTTTAACGATTATTGCAGATACATCAGAAAATTTGCATAGAGAACACAGCACAGTAGACTATGAAATGTTGGGGTAGAGAACACCTTAACGCAGTACTCAACAGGCATAAAAATAACATCGTATTAATTCCTTGCAAATGATGATGTGATTATCGTAAATTATTTGTCAGTACCTAAATAAGTGTGAAATTTTGTGCCATCAAATCAATCTCAGTACAATATCATACAGCATTTGTCCATTTATATAAAATAGGCAACGAACCTAAATGCGTATGTACATAAGTCGGTATACCTACCAGCATATAATTTATCTTATGTAGTACACGTATATGTCAGAAAATTATAAAGTAGCTGCGATGCGACGTCCGATTATTATTATTTTTGTGCTTTAAATCCATCCTAATTACTTAATCTTTAGAAAATACGATTTAATAAACCTGTTATGTACCTTATATATACATATTTCAAATGAAAAGAGTAGTCTAAAACAGTTGATCGAAGAAATCTTTAGCGTTAGTTTAAGACGTTGATCTTACAAGCTCAAAGCTCAAAAGGCAGATTGGCAAGATGCGTTTCATTTTTCAGTATTGCGTTTTAGCAGGCTTTTTTATGTGTGAAATGTGTATACAGTTGTCGCTGTCTCTACACACGTTTATATAATTATTTTTCAATCGGTTCTGGAAGGGTCCATCCATAATTGACATATTTGGGAACATATTCATCTGTTTTGGGAATAATCTGATCGAGGACTTTGTCCGTAATATCGTCAACAATAGTTCCTTGGGGTTTCTCTGGTCCAAAATACATAGCGTCTTGGTAATTTGTTGGTGCTAAAAAAGCAAAGAGAAATCATTATATTAAAGCATAATTCAAAATAGAGAATATTCTTTTAGAATGACAATTTTTAGAAAAAATGAATAATTACGCAGATCAGGATACGATGCTACAGGGGGCGCTGAGGGAGCAAATGGTCCATTGCTCGAAAATCCAACGGCATTAATATCTGGCATCAAATCTTTAAATGCACTCCGTAAAGGAATTGTTCCAATCACAATTGGCATTGAACCTTTAAGATTTGTCGACGGTCCAGACACAGCCATTTCAACCTGAACATTTCAAATTTCGTTAGGTACAACAATTTAACTAGTGAATAAATTGTCCATCATCAGTCAGAAAATAATTATATATTGATGTGATTAAAAATGATGGATTTACGTACATTTAGTTGATACTGTACGTCAATTAGATGACAGTTTCCAAGCTTCGTGGGTGGCACAGACGGAACTTGAAGAACATTTCCTCTCCAAATATCACTGTCCCCTGGTTCAACTCCTGGTCGTTTAACTTCCGATAGTGATTTTGTAGCTACCTTTGATTTTCCTTTAGCATAGTACGTGGAAGTCTGAAAGGCCCCAATAAATTAGTAATTGCCTTATTAACATCTAATTACAAAAATAATACTCACATTCCAACAAACTTTTTAATGCAGCTTTAATTGCACCCAAAGAACATACCTGAACCAAGGACAGTGAGGCTCCAGTGACAGCTCTGCTACTATTGTTCTGTAGTTCTGCCTCAATGGCAATATATTCTCCAGCCACGTAACCTTTCTTGGGGGTTTTAAATACGAATGCAACTGGCCCACTAGCAAAGAAATAAAAGAAATAATCTTCAATTTCAAAATTTTTGCAATTTCACTTTTAGTGACTTAAAAAACCGCGTTAATTATACTCATACTTACTTTGTATAAAACATTACATATACACGTACCTAGCACAGCATAAGCAGCACAATGTCTTGGATTTCTTGAGCTCTCCAGGTTGGGAGGCAATGGGGTCATTGTTCAGGTCAGCTAAAGCGTTTACCGTAAATTGACTTTTGACATCATGATCAAATTTCCAGGACCTTTTCATAAGAGCCTGTACTTCGTACTTAACACTTCCAAAAGACCCATTGAAGGACGATGGGAGTCCTTGAGGCAAGGCGAATTGGAACGGATACTCGTTTCGACCAGCAGGAATTGAAACCTCATTTCTATCTACGGTTTTTATGATTCGGAAGTTTAGTTCATGCTTCAGAAATTTTGTTCTTAAAATGTAATCTTATATTATGTATCATAATATGTATTATGTATTTGTACCATCTCCAGCAGCATAAAACTTGTAGTCAAAGAAGGTGTCACTGTCCTCATACACTTTTGTTGTAGTCCGTTCTTCCCGCTGATTTCCTGCCCCAACTGTCTCCTTTTCTTCCTCTGTCCAGTGAACTGAGGCCTTCCCCTCAAATCTAATTCTTAGACCTGGAAAATGGAACGCAAATTCGGAAGAATTTAAGTTTTCAGTTAGATCATGTATTGGTGGTGGTGGTCATACACATACTTATGGAACTACGTGTACAATTGACAATGACGAAATTGTTGGATAATTATAACGTTTTGGTTGAATGCTTATAATTTATTTAATGACGCTGAAAACAAAAGACTCCAAATATAACTACCATAATTTATTTTCGACAGCAACGCTGATACAAAAGAATGCCGCTTCAATTTCTGAAGTACTTAATTATTATGATTTGATTACTGACACAAAGGGATGTATTAAAATTACATAATAAAAATGTCGCAATGTTTGCTTTTAAATGAAAAATACATCCGCAACAGAATTTTAGTGTTGCTACAGGTAAGTACATGTTTATCAGGTTCATCGAAATCAGGCTATCTCTTCCATACCATGCAGAGAAAGTTGTTTTTGTATACAAAATGGGTAGCTCGCATTATCTATGCACTAGCATGTTCATCATGCATGCCGCGTTGTATCATTCCGCACAAAAAAACCTTTTAAGCAATATTGAATATTGTCGTGCATAAATGTAACTATGTATAAATATATAAATTAGCGGGGAAAAATAATACGCTAAGGCTAGACAGTATCGATTTTCTCCTACAAAATCTGTAAAAAATGTAAATGTTAGAGTACAATAATTAGAATGAATCTTACCCTGAACATTCTTGTTTGAATTACAAACTACAATCACTTTCCCTGTAACAGTTTGACCCGGAAAATATGACTTTGTCGGACTATCAAATTCAATTGTAAACTGATCTAAACCCATGATGAATTGTCAGTCTCACAGTCCACAAGAAACGGAGCGAAAAGCACTTATTGTGTGTGTATGCACAGCTGAAATTTCGTTAAATCAATTGAAATGTTTTAATGTCACTGTTCTCCCTTGTTTCCACTCTGCCTGGCACTTGCTTCTAAATTTAATTTCCTTTCCTTGTGATATTAACGACTAAACCGTAAAGATATTCAGTCACTTCAAGTAGGTACGAAAATAACACTTTCAGGCTTTGAGCCTAACTGTAAAAATTGTAAAGTTTATTGGACGTTCCCCATGGACAGATATATCAGTAAACTCTCGTTGAATCAGTTCCAGACGGATAGCACAATAATTAACTCACCTAAAGTTGCTTATAAAATGTATGTATGAATGGGCAATTCAAAAACAAAGGAATATTTTTTAATTAAAATAGTGACAAAACTGTTCCATGTGATCCTTGAGTTTAAGGAGAAGAGGGAAGGGAAGCGGTTCGGTCTTTTCCAAGAATAAGAATACAAAAATTATTTTGGCTTTGGCTCGGTGAGACACATGTGCGCCTGAAGCCCAGCAAAACTTTTACAGGGTCTGTCTGTCGTTGTGGGATGTGATGATGTGAACTGCCAAACTGCATCTGTAAAACTAACCCAGTCTTTCATCGTGAGCCCGTTCAGATTCAGATGTAGTACTGTACGATCTACTGCAATGCTATAGTACATACATAACATAGACTCATCCGTATCACTCACAATAAGAAGTACTCTCTGTAAACTCTGTAATAAGCATTAGTAACAAGTAACAACATGAGCAATGCAGAGCATGATGTAATGGTTTATATTAAGGACAGACAACCTAGACTTACTTCATTTTATTTTCCATGGGTCTGAAAGGTCTACTTTTTCTACTGGAAAGGGATTCCCATAAGACAGACTACAGATACAGATTATATTTCGGAAAAAAATACTTGTTCAATTCTCCCCTTTACAAATATAGACAAACGTTGATACACAGCTCTTAAGCAAGCAGTATTATGTAGATACTCTCTTAAAACAAGCTTGAATTACAATATTATTATTTTTCGCTTCTAAATATATATATTTATGTTGACTCACAAAAGAAACCACAAGTCAGACTGAAGCAATAAAAATCGGTTATTGCCGTTGTTGAATTGGATTGAAGGCGCATGGCACAGCACTGCACTGTATGCCCATTTGTCTACAAAAGCAATCCTATTAGAATTTTGTAAATTATTAACAGATTTACATTTCAAGTTTTGCACTTATTTAAATTACAAGCAAATAGAACGTTTTAAAACTTACTAAAATCCCACTGTACATAGTACAGCTTGCATCTTCAAACAGAGCGACAATTAGAAAGTGGACTTAATCTACCCAAGGTTTTTGATGAGTAGGTATGAATGAAATAATTATTGCTGCTATCTGTTGTACTACAGATAGCACTCCCTACTCCCTACTCTGTACTGGTATGTAAATGAGTGGGTAGAGAAGACCAGACCAGACCCAAAATCCATACAACTCGATAAGTGAATGAAGCTGAGCCTAGAGCCTACATACGCATAATAGTTGGAATACATTTTATATATTGAAGAATAAAAATAAGCGTAAATGAATTAAAATTTTAGATTACACTAAATGTATAAATAATTTGCTGGTTAACAAGATAAATACCAAGTCAATGACGGCTGTCCTTATCGTTAGTTCCTTTTAGTGTACCAGTACCAGTTATGTAGTTAGTTAAGCCACTCCACTGTTGACTGCTGACTGCTATAACTATTAAAGCTTATACTTATATGCCTTGAAAGTTTAAAGTGGCAGTTATGCATTGTCATTGTATCAGCCCATACACCATTACATACACCAGATGGTATGTAGCTGGGTCTTTATTAGCTTAAGCAATCTGTCAGCGACCAAAATATCTTGAAGATCACAATTCTTTCAGGCAAAAACTAGGCACCTAAGCATACTTCACTGCACAGAGTTGCAATACGATGATATCTGACTACATTTCTAGAGGAAAGACAGGGTAAGAGGCAACGTGTGTACTAATGACAAAGAATTTGCATTCCAGAGGCATTATGTTGATGAGATGAGCCTCTCCTGTGCTATAATCTGGAATGCATAATGACGATGAGATTTTTAGAACAACAATATGTTTGTGCTTATAGGTTTAGACTGCAAATTCATATCTCTCAACCAATATCTCTATAGTTTAGCTTTCTTAGCATGGTGATTCAATTTAGATGATAAGACAATGACAGTGCCTTCAATTAGTGTCGTAAATTGAAGAAGCGTCTATAGTTGTTGTAGATCGTAGTGTTGCTTGTACTTGTAAGCAATTACAAGACAAGCAAAAATGTATGCGTAAGCCTTATAGTGAGCTATATCTGTAATTCTGTAGATTGCGATTGTAGATGCTATAAAATTATACAATGACATATTGACATGGAAAAGGAATTTTATCATTGTCAAGCCACTGAGTAGTGAAGTGAGTGCCTCATTCTTTCATTCGTTCCTGTTAAATGGAATGACAAATCCATTCCATCCAGCATATACACACATTATAGAATTTTCATAGAGACTTGCAAAGGTTGCAAAGCTCCAAGAACACCTACGCGTACATCTCCTTTTTTCTTTGCGCCATTCAACAAATTGCATTGTATGGATTTTTACTCTCCGTATCTTACTATCAGTTTAGTTCGGCATTAAACTAAAACAGAGCTTGAGTCTGTTTTGTGATGCTGCTTGCTGCTGCTGCTGTCCAGAAAATGAAAAGTCTGTCGACCCCAAAATTCATTCCTTGTCCCATCCCAACTGCCCACGCGCTTATAAATATATATGTATGAAGTTGTGTTTAGTTGTTGTTTTAACTGTGCGAGTTGTAGTGGTAAATACATACATTATGTGAAGGAGTAAAGGTTTTATAGATATTTCAAGATTTTTACTCTGACAATGAGTGAGTCAGATCTATATGTTGAAATTTAAATTTAAATTATTTGACAGCACAGATATGAGTCTTACATAGACAAATATTTATGTATGTACGTATTTATTATCGTTGCATTATGTGCACAGCTATACATAGTTATTGAAACTCATTTTGGACTCATTTGGGAGCAATAAGATTTTTCTAAAATTCCTAATTAGCTTCAAATGTGTCTGCATAGCACACGTAATGAAAGCAAATGGCAATTTTCCTGTAAAGATACACACTGCAATGGCTACACTTATGGTAAACAGAGGAGTCAACTACATACCATAGGTCATAGGTACTTAAAAAGTATTCCAAAAACTGAAAGTGTAGCCTTTGTAGCAACTCATTGTGTAAAACGTTGACCTTTAGCAATGTCCATACGAGTAAGTACATAGAACGTAGGAGTACATATCGTTTGTTAGTATGAACAACTACAAATCCACTTACTACATGAATACAAGTAACTTGCAAGTAAATAAGCCACGATTCTTATTATTTGTGTGAAGATGAAGACCCCAAGAACCGAACGAGAAGGCAGAAAGTCTAATAAGCATAATAATAATGAGTGTGTCTAGAATTTATAGCGACGGAAGTATTCCTGGGAATGTTCCTAGAAATCTTTCCAAATTATTAATTAAAGAACCGCTATTAGCTTCAGAAAAACTACGCCTACTAGTATTAGATAAGTTCTTATATTTGTCATTATTACATAGATTAATCCCTTTTTTGCTGCACCTATAAGCAAATCATGGACTACTTTGTCTCCAGTAATTTCTGCCTTACCTTTTTAGTAACTAGAATACAGTAGTTAGTTTTTAGTTTGACAGATTCGAAATATCGAATTGATTTAATTTATAACGATTGCGTGGAAAGTTTTAGGGCAAAAACATATTTGCGCTCTCGCTATTGTCGTTAGTCACTGTACCGTCACTGTAGTTACTTGGAATCCTATTCAGAATTCAGATATAGATGCTAAAATTGTCATAATTTGCAGTTTGTACGCGTAACGGTTATTTATCAACAACTATAGGTTGCTCACCTCAAGCCTCCAATATAAAAATGTGAACTCATTTTCATTTCATTCTTCCCATAAGCAAAACACTATTGATACAGATACATCAGAGAGAGAGAGAGAGAGAGAGAGAGAGAGAAGCAGTATAAACTGACGAAACCATTCAATTTAGTGCCTTCATATCGGCCTCAGTAGTAAGTTGCAACAACAGTATATAGTAGCCTAGTCTCTAATTCCATCTTAATTGTAAGGCTTCGTCGGTGAAATTCACATCGGATAGGATTGGCTGAACGTTAAAACTATGGCTTGATAATAACTGACGACTGATTACATCGTAAACATGGGAATGACATTCGTACGTTTCGTGGTAGCGACAGCACAGATTAAATTTCTTACCACAGACAGAATGAAACTTAAGAATAATTGAGAGTGCAAAGCAAAACAAAAAGGTCAATTGTCAATTGAAAATGCGTAACTTGTCAGAGTCACAATCACACAGTTCGAGCCAGGTAGTCTATTATGAAATTATGATGTTTTCGTGTTGATAGGGATAGCTCATAGCTCTGCATAGTAAACCAAAATAGATAATTACCCAACGTGATAGTACTTACATAATACTATTTGTAAGATATGTATTTACTACCTACTTATATGTGTGACTGATGCACTTTATAAAGATCATCAACAGCTGTAAGGATTTGAGTATTGTATAATAATGTCTCACGAAGGGAAAATGTGAAACCTATTTAATGTGGCATTGGTATTACCTTCGTGTATACGCACTCGTCAGTCTCAGTCTCGTCAAACAGCTTTTCAGCTGAATTTGCACTCCAGCAAAAAATTGGACTGAGTATACGCATACAATAGAAGGCTTTCTACAAAGCCCATTCTTGCAAGAAGGAAGTGAAGGCCAAAAGGATTGTTTGACTATAGTTGTTGCCTCAAAGTCAAGGTGTCCGGTTGCCAACTATTTGGCGCTAATTTAAATATCTCATTATTACATAAGCATAATTATTGCTGCTCCATTTAAATTTAATTGTGTTGTGAACTCATTATACTTTTAATTTTTAAAATGGATTCTAAACTAAAGCAAGACACGGTACTATGGGCATTTCTGATATTCCTAGGATTGTCTGTTACTTCAGGTAAGTAAATCAAATTAAATTCAAATCAAATTTTCACTGAAGTATTGTTTTTAATTTTAATTTTGGTCAAGCGCGTGAGGGGTGCATTAATAGTGCTGCATTGATGGGAATTGCACTAACCTGAAATACACATTGTTTTTGGTAGCTTATTCTAACAGAATTGCAAGAATCTTAATTATTACTTGTCTTTAGATTCTAGACACATGTGTTACAATTTAATGGTAATAAAATAATTTAATAATTTATTGTACAACTAAATATTTATTTTATAGTTGGAGGTCAGTGGGTTTCCAGTTGCGCTCGCCAGGTTTCTTGGAGTGTACTCGATGCGGCAACAAATAAATCATGCATTTTAATGACTGGCAACTACTATCTCCTCGTGCCATACATAAAGGCCGAAACGGTAAATCGAACTTTGAAATTACTCAGTGATGCAGTTAATGTAATAATTTTTATTTCATTTTCTAATCTGAAACACGTAAACAAAAATTGCACAATTCTTAGTTGCTTGCAATTAGCTGAACGTGAAAACAGCTAGTGCAGTGCTCACTTAATATTTATTTCCTGTAATGCGTTGAATGAAATCAAATTGTAATAAAGTATTATTATAATATTATGCGTTATTTTGTTCAGGCTAAGTCAGCAACTGCAATAGTGCCAATTTCCCTAAATGCCACAGTCACTGGCACCTGTGGCACCAACAGTTCAAAAGAGCAATCAATGACGTTGACTTGGCCAGTTCCAACGCCAACTGGAACGAACGAAACATCCCCTGTAAATAACGTTGTTACTTTAAAATTTACAAAAAATTCTACGACCGGCACAGATGATGGCATCAGCGGCTACTTTTGCCTCCAGGATGTCAAAGCTGTCCTCCATTCTAATCCAGTCGAGTTTTCGGGTTCTACAGAACCAGGTACTAAAACCGCGCATACTGTCAACTGTTGACTGTGAGGAATAATAAAAGCGTGTACTGACTGTGTTAAATGGCAACTTACGGTTATCTAATTTTTAACTTAAGCTTACAGTGAAGTGATTCATGTTTTCATTTTTGTACCTTTAATTTAATAGCAAAAATTCACACCCTGGAAGCAAAAAATATGGAAATTTTGGCTACACCACTGAAAAATTCTTACTTTTGTTCCTCATTGCAAGAGTATCCAGTAGGGGAAGGTGCACTGCGTTTGGAGCATGCACAGTTTGAAGTTTTTCATGATGCGCCTCTTGATAACGATGGTTTGGATTTTAGCCCCCGTGAGTGATTGATGATTTTGTTCGATACTATCTTAATTTAAACACTATTCAAGAAGGTTTCATTTATAAAAGCGTAGTTTACACTTTCCTGATTGTAAGTGAGTTTATTAATTTTAACGTTATCATTTTCTACAGGTGCCTACTGTTTTGCTGACGGATTACGCATGCTCATCACGGCAACGGCTTTAATCATTATTCTTGTTTCTGCTGCATCCTTCGTCATCTACCTTTTTAGAAGGAAGAGTAAAAAGGCTGAATATGGAACTTTAGATTAAAATAACCTCATCTCATACACAGCTGAAACTGGAATGTCTGACCAAGGGGGTTAATAAAATTCTTCGGTTACATTAATTCAAAACCCGGAGAGTTTTAAAAATATTAATGAGATATTTTGCAAAGGCACTGAATTTTTCAGCGGTCAGAGAGAACTTCGCAGGCTTGTCCACGGCTCCTTTTTTTTCTAAATCTTAATCAAAACGGATGGAACAAATCGTGCACTTGAGATACATACTTAAATACAAAATATCTGCAGGGTATAAACAGATAAGGAGCTTCCTATATTGTTTGACGTATATACTTCTGATTTTGTTACAACAATAAAATAGATAATTATGAGTTTTTAAGCTTAGTCGACGTTGTCAACATTTATTGATCATTTTTTTACGTGCATTTTCTTGAATTTCACAATTTGTATTTGCCTAACTATAGGTATCAACTTAGTTAATAGGAAATAAGAACAAAACAAAGAAACTGAAACTACCGGTTGGGTGTTTAACATTAACCGTTCTTTCTAAATACTTCAAATATTATAATTTACCTAACCTAGATTTAGTAACTTTTTTCCGGATTTGTAATTTGGATTAGTTCTGTACAATGTGAATTAAATACTGACAATATTTCATGTATAACAAACACTATCTAATTACGGTTTATTATTGATAATTTATGAAAGCAGTCGGCATTGTTGGGTGGATCGATTGATCATGAGAAATATATTTTTAATTACTTTTGTGAATCGGCAACGTTATAACTTTGATTGTACATGGCATATTTGGGCACAAATTTAGTACTAGTTTCACCAAATACTGCAGAGTTGTACTCCGGTGGTTTGGCTATATCCGAACCTGAGTCCCCTCCATCACCGCATTCCTCCGCTACTACTTTAGAATACTGAACTGCTTCTTCGTAAGTCGGCGGAGCTACAGAAATAGAACTTATTTTAACGATCATTTTAATAGCAGTGTGTAAATTAAGCAGCCCTTTTTAATTTCACTGAGAGCTTGAAACCTTTAAACCCTACCGAGCCCATTTAAATTATCTGCAAAGCTTATGTTTTCTTACGTAAATCGGGATATCCTGGAATGGACGATGAAGCCGAAAGCCTTCGCTCTGAATCTGGAACTGGCAGCAGTCGTGAACTGTCCATTTCCGCTAAGCTGGTATCCGTTCCATCGGCGGGTAGGGGACGTAAAGGAATTGTACCAATTAGAATTGGGACATAACCACGTAAGCAGGTAGCATCTTCGATTTCCAGTTTAATCTGTGGATTGACAATTCCCATTTGTAAGTAACATACTGTGCGAATAAAATAATATTTGTATTGACCTATTTCCTGTGTGTGTTCATCATACTTCAATTCGTTTTTACAAATTCACACTAACGATAAGTAATTGTGTGGCTTCCGCCGGAAATATTATGCCAATCAATCTACATGTAAATGATGCAATTTCCTAGCGCTGAAACTTTCTCTACACAGACTAGTGTAATATGTTTTTATAGTTGACCTAGATTTTTGGGGCATTTTTCATTTGGCCTATTTTACTAAGTATCTAATTATTCATATTTGCAAAAACAAAATACAACAAAATGCCAATCCTGAGAGGGGATATGGGACATATATGTATATGGCAGGAGGCACATTGATACAAAATGTTCATGAGCTCGCTGTGTTGGTCGCAAACGTACAAATATTTTGGTATCTAAAAATATTAACTCATTAAAAGCAGTTGATATACCTTAATTGAATATTGGGCATCAATAATTCGACAACCGCCTAATCGTGTTGGAGGGACAGATGGGATTCTAATGATTAAAGGCCACAGCAACCGCCATGATTCATTAGCGCCAGGTGGTGGCACTGTTGACGGACTGTCGTTATCACTCTTCCAAATCTCCTCCCCTCCGGGCGCTAGTTCTGGGCCTTGGATCGCATGAATTGGAACTGATTTTTTCTTTGTATTCGTCCCAGCGTGAAAAGTTAAATTCTATAAAAATAATGGGAAACTACAGTTAATACACTCCATTTCTTGTGTCCCTTATTCAAAGTTTTATTTTCCATCTTAAAAATCTAATATTGATTTGGTACGTTGGTAATAGTTGTACGTATATGGTATATGTGTAGGTATGTACGTGGCCAGAATATCCTAAAAAATTGATTATAGGTCCAACCTGAATGAGTGCAAGCGACGTACTGTTGACCTTCCGTCGACTATGATTGATTATCTCAGCAGTAAAAGGTACAATTTCTCCTGGGACGAAGCCTTTCCTTGGGATTTGCAGATTCAACGAAATCGGTCCACTAAACACGTTCACGAATCCATTAAATACACACCAACCCAAAAGCCATGAATAATAAGATAAATAAACGAAGGAAGTTGGCTCTCGTTCAAAGAAAACAACTTGTGTGGTTATGGACGGAAACCCGTTTCCTTGCTTTAAAAAATCCCCATCAATAATGATTGCCGAGCAAGACATAATAATTATAATTACGTATAATTATTGAATACGCGAATTAATCTAAAATTCATATTAGCACGAAATCAAGCCCTCAAGCTTGCATGATATGATAAAGTACAAACCTACAATTTAATTTACCTCGTACAACAGAGGCAACAGACTTGCTTCTGCTTGCTCAATTCCCCCACATGTCTAGCTCCCCATTCTTCGTTCAAGTCAAAGATTCCATTGACCGTGAACAATGTTTTGACAGTAAAATTGGATTTTAACGAGCGACTCATTACAGCTGCTAAGTGGTACTTGACAGAGCCATACCTACTCTCAAAAGAGGACGGAATCTGTTCCGGTAGTTGAAAGTAAAACGAGTAGTTGTGATTTCCTGGTGGCAATACAGTCTCCGATCCATCCTGTTCTGCATCCAGTCAAACCAAATAATACCCGTAAAACATTCAACATTTGTAACCACAATCTCTACCCATGTATTTATAGTCCTACTTCTCAAAAATATGATGTGTTTTCCCAGTCCGAGGTGTCCAACTACATCCTTACGGAAGGATTTTGAATATTTTTTAAAATACATTCCTTACTCTCAAAAAAAAACCTGTGTTTACATGAATCTAATGGTGACACTGGCGACTCTAAGTCTAAAGTTGCTGTATAGCTCACGATCTGACAATATTTGAGAAACTAAATGGTTATTTTTATTACCGTATCCAAATAAGTATACTTTCTCGTCAATATAATTTTCCTCGTCACTGGCAGTTGTGGTCGTTCTGCCACTTCCTTCCTTCCACTGAGTTTTGGCTCTACCCACAAGCTTTAGCTTTACCCCTGGAACATAGGTATGCAAAGGAGAACACATGAAATGTTATGAACAAATAAAAATATCAATACCAGAAGTCAATTCAAATGTTATAGATTATTATTCTTACCAAGTATGTACCTACCTACCTACCAACTTGTTTACTTAGGACTAAAAAATTTCTAAACAAAAAAATAAAATGCGTTTACCTTGAATCCGCTTTTCCTTGTCCAAAGACACAACAACTTTTCCCGAGACCGTTTGTCCAGCAAAATAGGATCGATGGGGATTATCCAGAATAATATCAAACTGAGTCAGTCCCATGATGAAGATATATAGAGTAAATCAATATCAATGCAAAAGGGATTCAATTCTCAAACCAATGAAGTATATAATATTCAACAGTCAGTGAGTATACGCCCGCCTTTACACCCCTTCCGTATCACTACATGGTGTTTAAATTCATACCCTATCAGTAGCTAATGACTTGAATTTTTCGCTGAAAGCTGTAGGTAATTAGGTAGGTACATTGATTGATATGTTTTCTTCAAACTTGGTTATTGCTTCTGGATTCAGTATAACGATACTAACAATGACAGTGTAATGAGAGGGAATAGTAAATAAGGTTAATTAGATTAGCGGCGTCATCCCAAGATTGAATGAGCTCACATGCTCAATGTATATGCAAAAGGAAACAAGTGTTCACGGCTCCCTTTACAGATATTATTTTTCTTATTTCCACAAAAGAATTAAATGTAATGATCAATAATCCAAGGGAACTACAAACAATACACAGTCTTAAATCTTCCAAGAAAACACAATCACTTCCTTCCTTCGTGCGCCTACTCCTATCAGTATCAGTCCTCGTTTACATACTCTCAACTACATGTGTACGTCCGGGGAAGTAATTTCCCTTTGGCTTGACTTCCCTTGAAAGTTACCTAGCTGAACGTCATGTCATCAGTACTCAATCCCAAAACGTTGAACACATGCGGCAGCGGCATTTGTAAATAACTTTTTTTTTTCAAACTGTCGAAAATTCTACTTTCTTTCTACTTGGCTCTTGGTCTGCTCAAGCTGACTGAGTACTAAATCAAGATTATGTAAACTAAACCAGAACTAAAATAGGACAAGACAAGACCAGTCAAGTAGAGACCAAGAGAATAGTTTGCCACCGAATCTGTCTGTCCAACTGGAGTTTTCATGGCGCTTAAGAAAATATCTGTCGGATAGTTAGGATGTAGGATTCTCATCTGGTTTTTTTTCTTCTTCTTCTTACTTTTACAAATATTATAGTTGAAAAGGCTACAGGATCAGGAACTACAGGAAGCTCTCTAGACACCACGTTACTTATGAGCACAGCCACGAAAAGTCACGTCCGTGCGAATACTGATATGAACAAAACTGAGAGAAAAATCGATATTTCCTAGCACCGACTGCCGGAGATACCTCACTATCCCGGTCCCGTATTCTGTGAATTTGGATTCAATTGCATTCAGTGCAATCCCGAGGAAAAGACGACAGAGAGCTAGGATGTCTACTAGGATGTGTAATGTATGTATTAGTGTCTACATTCGTAATAATTTTTACAACTATAACAGAGCCTGATGATGATCTGGATCTAGCAGAAGCTATGAGGTAAATAAATTAGAGAAAACAAAACGGAACCAATGGATGGGACACGGACCTACGTTGCTTTAATGGTTTCAGAGAAGTTAGTTAGCTTCTGTACTAGAACTACGAATCAACCATCTCAAAAGTGCTTACCAGTATATTTTACTGAACTGAAGTCTTAAGTTGAGTCTAAAGAGTAGACGTAATTATACCGCACGATATTATTCATCGCTATATCAAACTTTCTTTATTACAGTATATTAAATGGAGAGCTGTGTTTATTCTATATGCAGCCGTTATTGTCGTTTCTTTTCATCAAATGCAAATGATTCCTACTTTCTGTTTACATTCCCATTAAAACCACAACCATCATCGCCAACCACGAACCGGAGTAGCTGCGCTTTAAACAGGCAGTTAACGTTTCCTTACAGAATGAGAGGTTGTATGCAGGCGCTGGATTGAGACACTCTTTAAGAGCAGGCACAATTGGTTGTTTTATGCCTGTCCTTTGACTAGGGATGGATTAGGTAGATAGTTATGAATAATGGTAAATTTATTATTGTTTCAGTGAATGCTTTACATGCGCGACAAGCATAGCTACACTGATACTGATGGAAATTAAATGACGACGAGTTTTAAAAATATGTATTAAATCATTAAATGTGGACTAATTTATTCTGACTGGATTTAATAATAACAATTACAAGCGATTAAAAACAGCAGCAGTCAAAATCTGTCAAAACAGTTACTACAATAACAAAACAACAAATTAAATTCTGCAGTCGTAAGTAAACAAACAACGGACGCCTGGTAAATTGCATATATGGTTCTTCCTTATTTGCAAATGACTGTCCGCAAAATGTGTGGTAATCTTCTGTGACTTGTATCTTCACACAGAACATACGAATACTTATTTATTATGTACCTACCTAATTATGTACAAAGTGAGGTACCTTCTACATTAGGGTGAATAACAACGTTTACATTTCAGATGCTGAGGGTGAGACGGTGAGAGTACGACATAAAATCGGGCTATAAAATTATTAATTCAGATTCTTCAAAAAAAAATGAACGAAAATGCTGTCACTCGCACTAGTCAGTTTGCATATGTATAATAAAAAAGTATTCACTAATCTGTGTATTGTAGATGTAAGACTATATACTAACAGGGCTCTTTTCTTCGTAAGATTTTACGTTTCGCTTACCTACAGGAGAGGTAAAGCGGCTACAAGTAAATAATAACGGCACTACGCACCCTCTGATGCGTTACTTATTTATTTTTTAATCGTCCAAAAGATTTCGTACATTAGTTCTAGGGCTCTGCCTAGGTCTTTCGTTTCTGTAATCTGCATTGCTGTGATGTCGTTGAGGATAGTTGTTTGAACCGCTATTTCGACTGTAATCGCGATTGTTATCTTCGTAACTTCGACTGAACCCGCGATCATTGTCTTCATAGTTCCTTCGATTATAATTGTTGCTTCTCTGATACCCGCCATTGTCATTGTTAGTATAATCCATTTGCCGATTATCGTGTCTTGGAAGAGACCCATAATTTGAATTTCTATTATGCCGAATTTCTTCAGATTGGTAGTGGTCATCATTCTGGTTAGGTCTTCTGAAAAACTGTGGAGGATCAATTTTACCACGTGTGAATCGGCTACTGTTAAAATTTTGTCTGTCATCGGTTTGGTTCGAGTCATAGTCGTTGTTCCCAAAGTACCGTAACTTTCGTTTTGGTACGTGCTTAAAAGCTGTTTTCCAGTCTCTAAATAATCTTGCATCCAACAAGATATTTATCATTTGGTCTAATGTAAGGGATTTGTGCCCAAGTCCCCAGTCGAGGAAGAGGTCTAATGGTAACCTGAAAGAGTAAATCGGTGGAATTAGTTATTAAATACACACTGTTGATTGAATAGTATAACTCGAAAAAAACTGAGAAGTTAACTGAATACCTTTTGATCCGCAAATTTTCCTTCTTGGCTTTGGCTGCGGAAAAAGGACGAGGATCAGACTTGTCTACCATTGCACCTATAATGTAGATTTCTTCTGGGTCGAATTCAATCAAATCTTCCTTAGCATGAGGACTCAGGTACACTAATTTCTCTCTGGGAAAAATATCCAAATAACTTTTTTCGGTCATGTTGAACGGGAACTCTGGATTAAACATGACAGGTATTTTTTTATGAAGACTTTTTATCATATCATCATCCCTGTTGACATTGCAGTAATGCAAATCAAAAGGTTGGTCATGGACCCTATTTGCACTGAATATTAACTCTAGTTGATTTGCACAGTTCTTGGCTTCTCTTAAATTCATGTGTTGGGTATAGCCACAGTCAATCACAAGCGGTTGTCCAAACATCATTTCTTGAATTAATCGTCCATGATAAAACCTACACACCTTTTCGTCATACAGTCGCATCCAAAGAGTATTTCGATTAAGACCATATATCATTCCATCGGGGTCTTCCCCTAAAGGGGGCAACTCTGGGAGCCCAGCAAGCATTTCTATACGCTTTTTCTTTTTTTCTTCTTTCTTCAATAATATATTCTCATCAGCCTTTTCAATCTTAAATAAGTATAGGTGAAATTTGCGTCTCTTCCCTTTGGTCTCCAATCTGAGTAGTTCAGCCCATTTGCCCATAGAAATCCGCTTGGATGGCACCTGGACTCCCTCTTGTCTGCAACAGGCAACAAAAACAACAAAATTAGCCTGAAAACACCTCAAATCCAATGAAACTATTACACATTGGATTCAACATAATTCCTTCAAACTATTATCTAACTGGAATTTTTTCCATCTTAACTCACCTCAAAATTTCATGTTCCAGCTGAATGTACCGTACTTTTTTCACAAGTTCAGGATCTCCATCGGTCAGTTTTTGCAACTCTTCATCGGTCAAAGTTAAAGTCATGTTTTCTTCACCAGCATCTTCAATTTCCTCCTCACTATATTTTTCTCCAGAATTTGCTTCAGGATCACCGCTGCTAGTGGAAGTGGTAGTTGAGTAATTCAAACTACCATTTATACCGTTAACATAAATTCTCTGAGGAAGTACACTGCGATTTAGAGGTGACAATACACTCCCTCTGAAAACACTGGTATTAAAATTAAAGGGTTTGTTTGACAGTGAATATGAAGGTGCATTGTTTTGCTTTAAAAACTGATGTAAATTTCTAAAAGTTAATTTTGTCGCTTTTGCTGATTTTGATCGTAAGATCATCGTACTCACTGTGAGACTCGTCATACTTGACATTACTCAACGTGATCTGATGAAACACTACGAAGTTAAAGTTTCTCCAAGAACAAACCTTAGCTGGGTTCGTAATTAGGTAATTTGTAATTAATTATTGTCGATTTACACAAAAGCTAAACGGCAATTTTGCCAGTTTTATACCAAAAGAGTTAAATCGGACTTTCAGCATGCCTTCTCTGAGCCCGCGAGCCGCGAACTGCAAATTCAACATTTGTCAATGAGCACGTGAAAGGAATTTTATGGGCACTGCGGCTGACGGCGGACTTTCTAAATTTGTTTTGCTGTAAAAACATTTTAATTAAAAGATTTTTCGTGCACAGATCACAGATCCACAATCAACAATCCATCAATCCACAGCCAGCAATAAGCATAAATATTCTGTCATCTGTGCTAGTTTCGATTTAATAATAACTAATTACGTTTATTTAGTATTTAGAGTGTTTGCCAGTATAAATACCGCATTTAAGTGACAAGAAACTCAGTTTAAAAGCCGTCATTCGAGCCTATACTGTATACGGAAACGGAATTAAAAAGAACTGGAGTTAGAAGTTTAAGACTGCAAGGGTTGCGTAATCAAGTGGAAAAAGCCGAACTCATTACTCATACCATTCTACTACTAATTCTAAGAAATAACAATTACTTATTAAATAATTTTGTTGACGTGTGACGTGTGTAGGGAAAGGAAACTATAAGAATTATAATTATCTTTTGTTCATTAAATTTTTGTTATTTGTAATTTGTAATTGTGCCATTGACAATTGGTGGTTTGTCAGTGCAGTCAGCAGTGGTGCGGTGCTGTCATTAAATTAAGGAATACGAATACAGAGTGATAGCATTAATAGTGTTTCGGTCTCATTAGAATTCTGCTAGACTAGGCTGTGTGGAGTGTTATTATTATTTACGTTTATGTATGTTATGTGTGAATGTGTTAGATGCATTGTAGACGGATCTCTATATAAATTAAATGGAATTGATGGATGCATAATTACATAGGTATTGTAATGCAGATTGTAGATATCAAATCTTAAAGAAATGTAATTTAATCACGTTTGACGTTTTTCGAGAAGTCACATCATTGCATTGTCGATTGTATAGTTATTATAGTACACAAGGACCTGCCATCAAAAATAATATTTAAATCGTATTAAATAAAGGCAAAGACATCGTTAGGAACTGTTGGGCACTGGGTACACTCAACATTTCAAGAGGTAATTGTGCAATTTATCAGGAAACAAGTAATCACGGAAATAAACTTAACATTATAATTTTACTGTTTATAGAATTTAGGCATCCAATACCCAATAACATCACTCATAAAAGAAAATAATAAATTGTTAAGCACGAAATTTATTTAGTAAAGAACAATTAGCCCCATTATAGGTTATAATTTTGCATTAAGTTTTCTTCATCATAGGTATAGTTCATAGATAGCACGCAGTATTGCGGCTGACTTCTGATTGATGGTTAGTGTGTAAATGTTTTTAAGTGTCGTTTAATCGTGTGTACGAGTTTTTCATCGTTAAGTCTTTTAATTACGAAATATTTATATCTAGATGTTAGTATTATAGTAAATTACCTATTACGTTCTCCTTAAGGAATATTAAACTTATATGGTTGTACGATAAGTATTTATTAAGGAATTGTAAAATAGTAAATAGTGTCCACGCTTCCGAAAAGCTTCGGAAGATTAATTCGTTTGCAAGATGACAATTACCTCAGGAATTTCGCCAGCGGACGTGATTTTCGTGGTTGAAGGAACCGCTCTTAATGGAGCATATTTAAATGAATTAAAAGCTACGTACATAATCCCCGCATTAGAGTAAGTCTTGATTTTTTTTTCTTTTTACTTTTTAGCAATCTTGAAGGGATTAGTTTGATGATCACATTGATTTTCTTTTATTGTGGAAGTAAATGTATTACCTAATAATAATAATTTGCTACTAGTAATGTATAATTGAAACCAACATGCAATTATACAGTGTACTATTTGTCAGTTTCGATGTCTTCAAGGATATTTAGATTACGGATGATGGTTGGTACTGAACTACATAATAATGTAAATTGTTTCACTCACACAGGCATTTCAACGGAGGTCCTGTAGAAGCAAATAAAGATTGTGGATCTGATGTGAGATATTTCCTATTGTTTTTTAATTTTTATCACTGATTTGTTTTGGATTTACATTGAACTAGAATATGATTGTTATTGCAGCAATGTCAGCGCCCATTATTGAAGTGCTTATAAGTTAATGCGTTCTGTTTAAAAATATGTTTTACAGAGCAACTACGTTCTCTATGGACTAGTAGTGTTTCATAGCGGTGACGTTTTACCCGCTAATTTGACTGATGTTTATGGTCCTTTGACGACGCCTAAAAAGTTGTTGGACAACTTGGACAAAATCCAGTAATAGAACTATGAAGCAAGATTGATTTAATTTTATGATAATCGGACTAGTGAGATGAATTGTGCAGATATAAATGATATGCTACCTCTTTACAGATTCACAGGCGGGCATGGAGAAGCTGCCTCTCATGTTGGCGAAGGTTTGGCTACGTCATTAAATTGTCTTTGTGATCTTAGTAACTTCCGCACCAATCCTGGAGAAGGTAAGAGCCTTTTTATTATTACAAAATAGATCGCGAAGCAGTTTGAATAAGCTTTCGGAGAACTTTAATGAGCGATCCATGTTCCTATCACTGAGTAATCTGTAATCTAATTACAGTGGCGAAACATGTTATTCTTATCTGCAACTGTAAGCCCGTCGGAATGCCTATAGTAGAAAATGAAGGACCTGATGGGTAACTTAATTTTTGTTGTATTTTTCATAACAACCTTAAAATCTGCACTTATATATGTTGGAGATAGTTGAGAAAACTGTGTGTGAAAATAAAATATGGTATTTGATTTATTTAAAACAATTTAGAATATATTTCGGACTGAACGCAGAACAAATCGCCTCTTACATGGCAGAAAAAGGGGTTTTCCTCAGTATTATGTCTCCTAGAAAAATTCCAGGTACGCCGATAAAAAAAAGAAATGTAAACCAAATAAAAAAAACTCATGTTTGTCGACTTTAGATTTCTAAAGAAATGTATTCTTAACTGTTTAATGTAAATTGTACTTTGCAGCTCTAATTAGTCTGTTTGAAAAATCTGGGGGTGACAAGTCAATACAGAAAGGGTATGCTCGTGAGTCAAGACATTTAGTTTTGCTTAATGGGTTTGCGTTGCAAGAAAGGCCTGTGACTCCGCCGGTTGCAGGGTTGAAAATTGAATCTGGTTCGGAATCTTCTCTAGCTTCGATTTCATTACAAACACAGGTTCAGATTCAGCCACCAACACCCACGTTACCGCAGCCTCCAATAGTACCTTCATTACCCATGCCTGTTTCTACCTCGACACCAGTCTCTTCAGTCATGTCTGGCCCACATATGGGACCTGGTTCTCAAACTTTTAAAGTTGAGGGGCAAAGCTTTAGACCTCAAAGACCTAACCTTATGCCTGGCCAGCGACCTACGATGCCTAATCAAATGACGATGGGCAACCCAATGGGTGGGCAAATGGGGCAGACACATCAACCTTCTCCAGCACAGACATTACTGCAACAGCAGCAGCAGCAACAACAGCAACAGCTGCAACAACAACAACAACAGGATCACATGTCTCAACCGCAGCAGCAACAGCAACCAGGAGTTCCCATGGGCCAGCATCCTATGATGAATCAACAGATTTCCCAAATTTCCTCTGCAAACAATCCACAATCAGTTAGTGGCCTTGTTAGTTCGGGTCCACAAGGAAATCCATCGGTTTCTCAGATCAATCCATCTGTTTCTATGATTAACCAACCAAACTTGCCGATTAATCCTCAAACATCTCAAAATCAACATTCGTCGCTAGGAAATGCACTTAATCCAGCACTTGGTCAGCAGCAGCAGCAACAACCACCATCACAGATGGGCCAGATTAATCCACAGTTGCAACAACAATTGCAAATGAACGCTGCCAATCAGCCTCATGGAATTGCACCTCCTCAGAGGGGACAATTAATGAATCCCCTTCTTAACTCTCAAAATCCACAGCAAACAATGAATCAACAGCCGACCTCACAAGGGCAGCAACTTAACTTACCAAGTCACGGTACCCAACAGAGTAACCCACATTTAAACAAACTTCTTCTGAATCAACCCGGGCAAGGACCTATGATGAACAATCCTCAGCGGTGGCCTCCTTCAATGCAGATACAGCTGCAGCAACAACAACAGAAAAATTTACTCATGGTGAGAATTAATTTTCAATATTTTATGTTTAGGTGTGTGGGTATCTATGTATGTGTTTAAGTCTAGGTTGTTTGAAATGAGTCTTGCGTCCTTCATAGGATTTTTACTTAGATCTTTTATTTTATATAAAGCAGCAACAGTTGCAGCAGCAGCAACAACAGCAGCAGCAACAACAGCAGCAGGCACAACAACAACAGCAGCAGCAGCAACAACAGCAGCAGCAGGCACAACAACAACAACAACAGCAGCAGGCACAACAACAACAGCAGCAGCAGGCACAACAACAACAACAACAGCAGGCAGCACAACAACAACAACAGCAGCAGCAGCAACAGCAACAGCAGCAGCAGCAACAACAACAACAACAACAGCAGCAG
>JAQFZC010002424.1:0-23179 GCA_034695205.1 Dicyrtoma fusca | reverse complement strand
AAAATAATGTGAGTGTGAGTATTCAGTAAATTGCACACTAAATCGAAATCAAAAACAAGGAACTCCAAGAATTACGTAAGTTTAATCTGTAACTATTTGAAATCTCAAATCTTAAAAAGTTGGTTTAATAAAATAAACTCAGAACAACTGGAACTAGTGTATTAGGTCTGTATACTATTTATATTGCTCAGTAGTCGTGAGTAGGTAACCAAGAAATGTTTTTGATTAAATCAGTAATGATGCAAATTATTTTCATTATATCTCTTTTACATTTTTTAAACTGCTAAAAAAGCTTCATTAAAAAGGTAGGTCTGAATGTATGCATAATATGTACTTTTACTACTTAAAGTATTTACACTGCAATCGTAATCAGAAATAACTGAATTATGCAGAGGGAATAGACAAGACCATGTACATAGGTATATATGATTACTACAGTACCTATGAGGTATGAACATTATTTACAGACAAAGTTTTATACTAAAAGCAAGGAAGCACTAAATAAAGCTTACCTTTGCAGATTCTTTGAGAGTCATCATGGATGGATCATTCGTTCCTTTGCCAGCGGCGGATTTTGTTGCATGAATCAAGTCATACAATGCACCAGCTACATCCCGTACCGCATTAATTAGCATCACTTGAGACTCGGGATTATTTGAGCCCAAGCTTGCAGCTCCAAATTTGACAGCTTCAGCCAACTGAACAATGGTAGCGACAGCATTTTGGGCAGCAACTGCAAGCTGCTCTTGTGTAGAGGCAGCTCCTGTAAAAAAGAAAATGAAACTGATTTTACAAACGTAGGGACGAATAAGTCATACTCAACGCGTAGGCATGGCTTTGCTGCATTTCTTACCAGCTACTAATGTTTTCGTGTCCTCTACAAGAGCTTTAGCCGTTTTTAAGATATTTTCTCGATGATCCGAGAAAGTCTCATCCCCCTCAGCATGAAGAGTTCCAGCTGTGGCAAACATAATCGTTGTATCTAAATCGCCAATGATTCCGGAGACGGTGGAGGCTGCATTGATGCAAGCTTGAGTTCCTCGTGAGCCCGCTTGAAGCGCCGCAAGGATATCGGAAACTTTCTCTGACACGACGCGGTTTGCATCGGACAAATCCCGTTGTGTGAAGGCGTCCGGTGAGAACTGAGCGGCACCGCCGCATCTCACCAAATCAATGCAAGCTCTTCCCAATTCTTGAACTCCACAGCGGATTCGTACGCCGACATCCTGCGAGACAATCGTGGAAATGGCTCCTCGTGCATCATTCGCCAGCTGACTATAGTGATGATTGAGGTCCGAGGAGATAACCGGGATTTGAGAGGGATCGATGGATGACTTGAGAACCATTTCTTGGGATAACTTGGCAATTTCTTTGGAGGACAGAACCATCCTTGACTGGAAATCAACGTAGCCTTCTCCGCTGGCTGGGGAGGAGAATGTCGGTTGATTTAATTTCACCATGGCTGCACCTATTGACTCGCTAATGGAGGCTACCAAACCACCCACTCCAGATGAGATCTGCTCTAACGACTGCTTCAGATCGTCTAAACCTTCTTGGAAGCACTGCAATTACATTTATAAAAATTAATTAAACCTAAATATCATCCCATTCTTAGTTTAACACTCATGTAATAAATTGAAAGCTTGAAAAGCAGTAAACGTTAAATTCTTCTCCCAGCTCTTACTTGAGCACTAAGGTCAAGTTCCGGGTGAAGATTGGTAGCTTTAGGATTGCCCCCAGCCTGCTTGGCAGCACAAATGAATTGCACCCCACTCTCAAGTACTGTCCTTGTCCTTTCCAGAAGATGAACTTGCTCCTTGGAGTCGACTATGTTCGATGAAACTCCTACAATATTACTAACTACAGACTCGATGATTGTCACCAAAGACGTCACTTGGTGACCCAAATTCTCCGCCTCTGTTCTTCCAGCATGACGAACAGGCTCAACATGCTCCTCTGCTTGTCTCAACGCATTCTCGGCATTCTGCACGAATCCTTGAAGATTGTTGTCTTTCCTTTGAGGTAAATTCTGTGACACGGCAGAGAGTGAGGCTTGGTCCAAATCTCGGAGGGAATTGTTTAACCGCTGTACTGCCACTTCGCACTCTTTCTGCCCTGGTGCTTTTTCTCTGTTGTACAAGGAAGAAATGATCGGAATTAATATTTCTTTTAACATTACAATTTAGCAATAGAAGGAAAGTATAATGTTAAAAAATAATAATTTAATTACTTTAAAGCAGTGACAAGTTTCTTGATGGAATCCGACACATGTTTGCTATGCTGAGCAAGTTGTTGCCAAGTTGGAGGATCAGTAGGATTGATTGCTAAGGACTTAGCAGCTTGGAGCATATTACAGGAACCTTCAATAACACTCTTTCCAGAAGACACAATTGGCTCTTGAATAGCTCGACCCTTTACACTGATCTTGGCAGGATGGGAAACAAACTCTGGTTGCGAAGCATACTGTACCAGTATATTCACTGATTTTACTAAAGTATTCGTTGCCTTCGTACACGTATCCCGTTTCTCCACTGACTCATCATAGTCCAGCGCTATTACAAACAATACTACGATAATTACATGTCCATTCGATTAATATGTTTAATGTACAATTGGAAAAAAATATTAACAAATTATTTAAGAACTGACGTAACCGACGCACCTTTGATTTCCTTGACAAGAGATGCTGTGGCATTAGCCACGTCTTTAGCCATCTGAACGAACTGTCTTTTAGTCGTAGGATCGTTGGTTCTTTCCGATGCAATTCGACAAGATGTACAAAGGGATGAAGTGTGCTTGGCAATGGTTGTGGCCGCACTCAGTACTTGCTGTTGAGACACTTTAGGACTGGACAACGTTTGACAGGCGTTCTTAATACTTTGGCTGGACTGATTAATCGCATGCATGTCCACTAGACCCGGTCTTCCCGCCACAGAGGTGGGCTCAGCAGCTGCAAGTAGATATGCCGCTTGTGCCGAACTCTCAACTAAACCACAAATTGCATCTGCTGCTGAGTGAACAGAGCCACCAAAACGGTCTAGATCACCTTCCTTCGCGGAATTTGCAATACCCGTCATACTATCACCTGGAAATTACATGAAAATTAATTACCCATTATAAATAGAATTTTTTAAACAGAATTATTTAGAAATATATAAATTCAAAATCAAATTTTAGTACCCAGGAGTTTTGATTTCTCCACAACAATTTGTTGGCAGTCAAAATATGAAGAATTATTAACTGGCTCATTCGGATTGTCTAATAATGGCTTCAGAGCTTGGATTTTCCGAACTGCATTGTCGCATTCTTTTTGTCCTGGGGCAGCGGAGGAGCAGGCGTCAATGAGTTGATTTAAGGTTTCACTTACCGCTCTGGAAATTAATAAAAAAAATGAAAAATATTATGTTGGTGCTTTTGCTGTCTTCGCTACACCACCACATCAATACTACCACTAATTAAAGCATTAATTATCGTTTACTGAACTTTCCTTGCAGTATTTCGCTCGTCGAAATTTAACAATCTACTCCAGAAATAAAAGTGTTTGTAAAACTACCAGAAGATTACTTAAATATATATATTTCAAAAGTACCTGGCAGCCGCAGTCAATTGATTTTTAACTCCCGGAGCATCCGGATTTGCCGACACTGATTTAGCCACTACGAGAAGATTAGTGGTGACGCTGGAAGTATTTTTGAGACTAATAAAAATTTCTTCTCTGACTTGAGTATCTTCATGAAGTGAGGCTAGCTGTGACCCAGTAACTATAAGTTGTTCAGTCTTCCCTCCAAAGTATTTTGACTCGCTTCCCAATTTAGCAGGATTTGGGGCAGAACTGACAATTTCCCCAGCAGAGTCTGCCACGTCCGATGCTAACTGTTGCAGCTCCGCTTGCAACTGTCCATAATTCTTTCCCGTAGCTACTGGCTTCGCTCCCCTCTCAATGGCCAAAGAAGTCTGGCTTATACTATGAATGGCTTCTTCCAAGTCCTTCTGTCCAGGGATGGAGCCAGTCACCTTGTCCAGTGCATCATGAACTCCCTTCTCCAAGGGGCTCAGCTGGCTCTCAATTTCTTCAGGACTTTCCCGGGATCCTAGCAGACCACTGCTTTCCCTCAGAAGGGTCCAACTTCTCTCCAAAACTTCTTCCGTGGCATAGAGAACTCGAGGGTCATCACTGGTGGAGGCCACAGCCCGTGCAGCTGAGACCAAATCTCCGAGACCAGAAGCCATACCCTGTGCAGACGTAGTTGCAGATGGCGTATTAGAAGAAATTACTGAATTGACCAACTGATCCGTACACGTTTGTACTTTCCTAACGCTCGTAGTAAGACGGTGAATTGAATTCTGAACATTATCTCCAGGTAGAGGTCGAAGTTCCTTCTTGGAAGCAGCCTTTCTACACGCCACCAACTCCTCCTTCACTTCCCTGACTTTGTCAGCAGAGGCTTCTAGTTGTTTGTGAGGCTGACCGGCCGTAGTCATTCCAATGTCCGTTTTGATTCGGTCTAGTGATGTTCGAAGCTCCACCAATTCCACAGCCAGTCTTTGAGAGCACTGAGTTAAGTGTCGGGAGGAGGAATTGTCTTGGATGAAACTTGTGGCCTTCTTCGTTGTAATAACGAGGGAATTTGACGGCTTAATAAATTTGTCCGTGGCTTCAATCAGATTGTTCTGTGCATCCTCGTCACTATTGATGAGTGACACTTTTACGGCGCTCACCAACTGCGGAATGGTGTCAGCCACGGCTCGGCAGTCGGAAGACATAGCATCTCGGGTGGTGGCATTTGAAACGTGGGGCGACGCACTTTGTGAGGCAGCAATGGTCTGAGCGGCAGCAGAGGCGGCGTTCTTGGCAGCAGACTCGAGGCGACGGAGACCTTTTCTTTGGACAGCACCGCCGGCGGCCATATTGGTCGCTTCCCGAAGGTCTTGAGCAGCTTGGCGAAGGAGGTCCTGAGAGGTAGGAGCACTTGGGTTGGAGGCACACTGTTTGGCTGCCTCGACGAGACGGGAAGTGGCTTCAGCGAGAACTTTAGCAGCAGCGATGAGCTTTCGTTGTAAGTCGGAGTCAGGCGTCTTCTCCGCCTCTCCTTTGATGGCTTGTATGAGTTGTGCGGTCGCTTGAGCCAGTATCCGCGCCTGTCGAACCATATCTGAGGGATCTTCGGACGTCATTATTTTGTCCGTTGCTATTAAAATTGTGTCGACGGCCCCGTCGTGAGCGTCTTGCTCTTGAACTGTTACCCGTTGCTGTGGTCTGTACATTAGGCAGAATCGAATATATAAGTAAATTTAAGTCAAAGGGCTTTTAGGCTTTTACCATCAATTAAAAAAAATAAATATGGAATGAAACAGTTATATACTTTTGCAGTAAAAAAAACTTAATTACCGAATGTGATCCAAGAGGCGATTCAGTGAGTCAGAAACATCTTGTGCAGCGGCTTGTAAATCTGCTTTAAGATTTTTGTCGTGACAAACTTCATTCGAAGAACTTACTACTCGGTCAACTGAGTGAGCTACCCGTCTGGATGCTCCGGTCAACTCATCTCGGCACTTTTCATTGCTTATCTGCAATACCAAAGATGCTTATTTTTCAGAATCCGCTTATCCATAGGTGATATCAACATTAACATTATCAATTAATTAAAACCCAAACACCCTAAATCTGAAAATATTATATGTAACTGCAACATTTTATAATTCCTTATATTTATCATTTTATTACCGTTGGGGCAACAACTTTGGCACAAGCAACCAACTCGGAGGCTGACAGAGCTGTCTGAGCAGCGGCTGAGATGACTTCTTCTCTCTGATGTGAGTCCTCCACAGTGGCAGCACACTTCCTCGCCTGAACAACCAACGCGGCGGATGTATTGGCAACAGACTTGGCCAAACTTAGGAGAATATCTTGCGTCTCATCCCCCTCCCCAATAGTATTGAGCAGAGCACGAGAAGCGTCGCCTACACGACCTGCAGCACTTAACAGATTCTGCCGTGAATTCGCCTAAAATTTTCAAGAAATAAAACCAAATGAAAAAATGTGGCAAATTAAAATAGTTAACAATGGATATGCTTAAGTACTCCGAACACAAAGGTGATCGTAAATCGCTTCGTAGTAATTAAGTAGTCTATCTAATTACGTGTACATATTATCCGCAAAGGCCAACCCCTCAGTGTTTATTTCGCTAATCCTAGAAGTGTCCCATAGCAAAACCTCTGGCCCTAGTCCCACTACAAAAGCGCAGAACGTGTTGATTTTACTTGTAAAACCATTTATTTACGGAATGTAGCACCCTCTTAATACTCGGTACAACCATGTGTTCATGACATAAATTTTTTAAAAACATGTTATTCATGAAAAATTAAAGTTTCAAAATTTCAAATCTATATTTTTTGTGGAAGTGAAAATGAATATGAAATGATAATTTACCACTACTACTGATATTCGAAAGTATCGACAGCCTATACTAATAGCACTTTTGCCAACGATCAAAAATAGAAGTTGAAGATCGTGTCGAAAGAATGCAAATTCGAAATTTAAATTGAGCCTTAATTGTGCATGTAATCTTAATTTTGCCATTGAAATGCAAATGAGGTTGTGCTATGCTGGCGAGTAATTACACCAGGGCAAGGCCAGACTAAAGAACAAAACCAGTAACAATAATAACAGTGTGTACCTCCTTAGTGCCAGGCTCGGCGGCAGTCAATAAATCAGTGAAGGCCGTGCAGAGTTTTCGTGTGGCATCAATCAACTTGTCTCCATTGTCATCCATGAGGGCTGCAATCATGCGAACGTCTTTGGCCACGTCAGGCAGACCAGATGTGATGGCGGACACCGCCTCACCCACAGCACCAGAGTCCACCTCCTCGGTGGAAGTGAGTGTGACCACATGAGCCGTGGCCGCACTCATAGATGCTATTTGCGTTTGCACATTCTGTTTCTTTGAGTCCAATGTCGTCTCCTTCCATTTCCGCGATGCCTAGAGATTTCAACCATCCAAACAGAAACAAAAACAAAAATATTATTGACTGAAATTTGTCATTCTTACTATCTCCTTTTAACTGTTCATTTAAAATTTCATTTCATTAAAACCAGAAATAATGATAAAAACTCAAAAAACAAGCTATGCAAATCTAACTCCAAAACAAAGAACAGTATATGTACATCGCACAAAAGCACTGCACTAAAATGCTAAAAACAATTTTACATTTTATAATACAAAAAATAAATAATACAATACAATCGAAAATAGGAAAGGAAGAAGACGACACACATAATAGTCAATAGTACTTAGCACTCAAGGTGAATAATGGAACGAATACATAAAAAAGAAATTGTCAAGGACAAGGAGTATTGAATTAAAACCGGAATAACATAGGCACTTGTAAGCTTCAAGTCAAATCATATGGAGTACCAGACTAAAAAGGAACAATGCATTGCAACGTAACGAGAAAGAAAGGCAAAAATAAGGCAAAGAAACAACACGACACACATGCCACATGGTTTCAGGTCAAGGACTTTATTTTTTATTTTCTAATTAATTGCATCCATAAAATCAATTTGTATCCGTAACTAACTACTCAAAGATATCAAAATCAAATATTTAATTAGTCATTTCAAAGTTCCAACCCGTCATAATTTCTATGTAACTAATAAAAAATGATAAATAAAAATCCAACTAATTATTTTGCAATGTGATCTGCAGTAGAATACAACACAATTTAGAAAAACAAAATGTATTTGATTTGACAAAGTAATAATTATTTGTAAAATGCAGTTAGTATAAAAAATATAGTAAAAACTGTAATTCTGTAAGTATTTCTTGTACTGTTAGTTCCTGGCAGTAGTATAAGTTTGTATTTTTTTTGTAAGTATCCCTCCAAAAACCCAATGATTAATTAAAATCTCGAGTTTTTTAAGTCTATTAGTTTCCCTTTGGTTTAGTATTGTTATAAAATAGTACCTACTAATCTTTGGATTAGAAAATATGAAATAAAAAATACACTATATGTATTATGATACGACAGACAACGCCGTTCAAGACATGGAAATAGGCACTCAAAATAAGTACACGAACGCATTCTCAAGCATAGACATTTTCGAATGTCTCTCAATCAAGTAAAACAATATTTTGAAAAATCAAATGCAGAGCTCAAGAAAAATCGGTGACACGACGGTAGCGAAGACGATAATGACTCACCGGGTCTGATCCCAAAGGAGGAAGATTTAATGGCTGATCCAAGTACTCCCGTGATTTCGTCACAGCATCTCGACCACTCATCAGAGCCTTGTGCGTTCCAGAGTATGTCTCCGACGTGTGTATCGTCTGAACCTGGGTAACATGCGTAATATAATGTAATGTATAATCATACAGTCCGCAGAATATGAAAAACTGAATTAAGAAAAGTGCACGAACAATAAGATATAAACTGCAGTGCTCCGTTATTTTAAAAAATGGCAAAATAGGAAGACGAAAGTATAAAAGTATATTAAGTAATGTTCAAAGTAATTATTTCAGAATGAAAGAAACTTGCTTGTACCACAAACACACCGTATCATTTGAAAAGATCTGACAATGCGACTCAATAAAACTTTCTTCCGCTATGTAAAGCAATTTCGCTGCATTCCACTACTAACACTAATTATTGTGCTTGGATAATAATGCAAAACAATGCAAATAATCAAGATGTAAATAATATAAAGGAACTGAAGAGCAGGCGAGAGAACAGAATGAGAGGTGCGGATGAGAGTAATGAGAGTGAGAAGAATTCGTAAGTTGTTGAAAGTAAAAGGTGAGAACGTACTCTGTGTGAGCGACAGAGAAATCCTTTGAGATGATCCAATCAATAAAATTGATAGATCATCCCATTCAACAACGGAAGCATGCAGAGAATAGAAACAAGAGAGACAGAATTAGACCTTTTATTCAGTCGGCCTTAGCCATACCATACCAACTACCGATACCACCATAGCATAGCAATTATTACCTACAGTCTCTATGCCTACAGTTCAAAACATCATCTATGAAATCCCAATTCCCACCAACCGTCACAATGACACATAATTGGTCACCGAAACCTTACGCAACGGGAATGGTAGAACATACAACTAATTACAGCTCTCCTCCCGCTGACCCTCTAATTACCTCGTAATCCTCCTCGTCAATTACTTCCTACGTCCTACAACTACCAATTAGTCACCCATTTATCTCCCTCCCATAGCTATGGTAATTCCAACAGTACTCTGTTACTTGAATAGGTAAGTACTGTCTATTGTACGGCGCTGTACAGATACCTACGTAGTAGTAGCGTTCGCCGTTCGTTAATTACGATGACACAGCTGTTTGTTCGGGTGACCATCCTCAAATTTTAGGTCTCAAACGCATGTTAGTTAGAGCAGAGTTTTCAAAATGTAAATAATTACAGGCAATATAGAATAGGCAACCCCAGTAGGTATGGCTAAGGCTTCATATTATCTTACCGAAGGTTGTGAGCTGTGTGCTACATCCAACTGACCACGAATCGTGCTATACTGTGCCCCCTGAATATGACCAGTGTGGATTGTGTTCATACCTGAAAAATTACACGCAGAATTAATCAAGTTAGCACTTAAAATACAATTCAACTTTTACAACGCATTTTTTAAAAAAGTCGACAAAGACATGACACAGGTCGAGTAGTACCTTCAGGTCCTGCATGCATGACGGCAGGTTTGGCCACCGAGTCTTGAGTTAAAGGCGTGGGCTTTGCAGGCTGCTGACGCTGCACAATTGTTGCCCGGAAAGGGCTGATATTATCTTCAATCAACGTAGACCCTTCATCTCCTTCGATTCCTAAATGGTCTTTGGCTTGTTTCTGAGTTGATTAAAAGTCAAAATTGATAGAGATTAGAACCAAGTCCAAAAATTAATTAAACAGTATTGACTGCCGTACGGAGAACGTAAAATTAATTAAGTCGAAACTACCTTCTTCAAAATGATATCAATGTATCCAGCAATCAACTGTGCAATTTGTTCCCCTTCCGGTGTCTGTACACTGTAGTACTGGTCCGAGTAGTCGCCAAAGTCCAAGGTGAAAGTATTTGGAGAAGCAGCCCACCTTCTGACGGTGGTCAATGGCCATACTTTGAGGATTTCCTTCGTCCGTTCATCCAGACGAAGTACAGAATCTTTGGTAACTCCGAGAAGCCGTGGTACAAGTTTATTTTTTCCCTGCATCTTCTCTTTGACAAGGAAAAAAGTCACACCATAGGTTTCTAAGCCTCGTGCTGTTTTCGTATACAGTGCCTTGGCATCTAATTCTGAGAAGCCCATGTGTTTTCGATGCTCAGCAAAAACCTTCTTCTCAATCCCTTTAGTTTTGACGTACGAATTTGGCAGGAAGTCCTTCAGACTAAAAAAATCATGTCATTGTCAGTATATCACACCGCATTTGAAGAGCAATAACCGCTGAGTTAAATATATGTCCCTAGACACATGCTTGTCTTTCCGATCCGTATCAGAAATAAATGGAAACAGCAATTAAGTGAGAATAAGTACGATTGTGGTTAAAAATTACTCTAAAAATCCAGTTCGATGTTTTTGTGGATTATGATCTCCAAACTGAATTTGGCACTGAATCCCAGCAAATTCACAAGCCTTATCCTGTACGATAGGATGTGTTCCATCCAAAATTGCATCTCGAGCTTGAACGTAGAGAAGATTTAACTGAACAGGGTCATGCGAGTCAATATTCTGATCTGAGAAAAAATATTTTCGACGGAGAAGCAAAACTTCTGCCTCTTCAATTCCTTGCTCCCTCAATGTTTTTGTATGATCCACCCAATTCACTATAAAATCATCATCAAATAAACAAATTACCATTGAAGTATTGGTTTTGCATCGGTGTTTTCACGTCCGTGTGAAATTGAAAAACGATAAATAAAAACTGCACAAAAACATTTCGGTAAAAGTACTCTCTAGCAGACTACTTGGACAAATATTTTGTGTAGTAAATCTAAAACGCAGAAATAGTATATTTTTGTACGTCTACTAGAATGAAGCAACCTCCGTAGAAGAATATAATATAGACTAAATAAAAATTTTTACTCACTCTCATCGTCTGTCTTGAGTTTCTTCCGTAACTGCTCCATTTTTGCATCACGTTCCCGTTCATCTTTTTTCCGTCTTAGAGTCAACGTACCATAGTTATCCGTGCGATTGGGATAATCGTTCTCATCTGGTATATCCCGAACCAAGCTGTACTCATCATGATTCGTAATACCTAATAAATAATAAATAAAATAAATAATGACATTATATTTGTACACATGTAAAATTAACGAATACAAAATTGCATACACAGAACCACTGCCACAACTTTAAAGAGTAGACAGAGACCAACTGTATGTACGCACCGTGTAAAAAAATAAGGCACTATAATATACACAATCTATAGACTCACCCATTTTAGTGCAGATGACGACCATTAGATTTGCAACATTCTGACTGTCATCCACCATCATTGTTTTATTCGTTCCATCCAATGTTCGTACTTTGAGCGTTCGGATCTTTCGACGATACTCGATCGAGTCCCCATTTCGCAGTAAGTAATAGTCCAGCGTCTTCCCTGGTTCTAACCATGCTCCCGTTCCGTACGCCTCTCCAGGCAAAAATAGACCATAATCTTTCGCTGGAAAAATTGTTTGAAATAACCTCATTAAAATCTGTACAATATCTGTGTATAATATCAAGTTACCTTTTATACTTAAAAGTTATTTCAACAATAGTAGTCTACATATCTACCAATTAATAAGTAATTAATTAATAATATTACAATTTACAATATAAACAAGTTAATAATAACGTAGGTAATACATACTACTACTAAAATCTACAATTACGTGCAGGTACATAATAAATTGGAGAACTTACGTTGTGCCAAGTCTGGGAGCTCGGAGCATTTATCTCGTATAATTTTACATGCATCAAATATATTTGTGGACGGGTCAAACTGAAGTGTCTTCGTAACACTCTTCTCAACAATGTGTATTCGCAGTGATAGAGCCATATTTTGATTCTTTATTTTCTAACTTCAACAATAGTACTAGTAATAATAATTAGGTAATTTAATAATGCGTCCAAAGTCCAGCGTTCAAAGTTTTCACTGTTTAAGGCAAGGGTAAGTCCAAAGCACCTTCTTCTTATCGTTCTTTTAGTCCCAATTTCCAATTCAACCTGAAACAGAGAAAAAAAAGAAAACTTTAAACTTACAATTTTACCCTCTTAAATAATACTACGACGTACTATATATCCATTAAATCCTGATTTACTCAAATTGAAATCACAAAAATTGAGCAGGTGTTCAGGACGGGAAATAAATGTGAATTGGAATTAGAATGGGTACGTTGGAGAGTGAGTACACATAATAACCTCTACTACCCACATACAATTATATTATAGACTACATCTTTGGCACCTCTCCAAATGAAAAATTGGGTTGCCTCAGTGTACCCAGTACTCAGGTACCTATACCTACCTACCGACCGTTCTATCCTCCACAATAAATATTTAAAACATAATCAAATGAGCAATATTCCTTCTCTCCTAAATGCTCGATAGTATAATTAAATGAAGGGGATGTTGTAGACTTACAAAAAATAATACGGAATTAAATTAAATACCTCAATTACACCATGTAATTAAAAAGTGACTATTACCATTCCAGCTAGCCTACCACTACAATACTACTACTACTCGTACGTAGCTGGAGGAGCGCGTGCAGACGTTCTCGCAGTGATTGCTCTACTCACAATCTCCATGAATGAGGATCACAATGCAATGCAATGTGTAATGAAAAAGGCTTTACGTCTTGCGTCCTGTAATGTGTTTTGAGGAAACCTACGCAAGACCACGAACACGCTCTCAACCTTCGCAGCTCGACTGACTAGTGAGAGACTCTCTCGTCTCTCCTGCCCAATTACGACTCATATAGCCATATCTGTCCGAGAGACTCTAAAGGCTATGCAAGACGCTCTTTGAGATGAAATGGAATGGAAAATGAGAGAAGAATGTGAATGACAAGACTTCCAAATCAACCCACCACCAAAACCAAAACCCAACTAAACAACACGAACACAATTAAATCCTCAAGTCACCCCTCACTCCCCAAGTATACCACATAAATATATCTATATAGGTAACCCACACATCAACTACGCTCTGCCTATCTGCCCCTCCATTTAGCGTAAGGAAGGATAATAAACCAACTCATTCGGTTATGACTACAAAATATATAACAACTGGCACACAACGTACACAGACTCAGTGACAGACTACACAGATCTTCGAATTAATAGGAGCCTTCCAACTATGACGTCATAGAATTTGGGCTTTAAAAGAAAATAGAACATTTTGGATACGCACAAAATAACAGATTAACCTTTTCCAAAGGTAATTTTGAAAAGGTATAAAACAACAAATTAGGATTTTAATAGTTTGAAACAGAGCAAAATAATAAATTACATATTAGTCATTTTGCTCTGCTTTCCTTTTTGCAAATCACGTTTTTAACAGTTCGAAAAGGTTTAAAAAACACTAAATTAACTTTTTTATAAAAGTTCAAATATTAACTTGAACACTCAAATACCATTTACCCTTTCTATGACGCCATAACTGGAAAGCCCCTTCCGACAATGTAATACTCCAAGAAATAATATACGCACCTTACCAAATTATATACGATCTTCCAAATACACTCCACACATACACCACCACCACCACCACCAATGCAATGCTAATCTCTTGTCCTTTTTGAGACACACTAATATCCTAAAGAAAGAGACCATGACTGACTCTGCCTCCCTATACACTACATCCTAACTACTGCTACAGAGCGGACGAGAGGTCAAGGGTGGGCGTTTAGTAAAGTGAAAGGACAGAGAGCAGCCATCATGTAGCCTTTCGTCCTTTCGTTCCGCCCAAATATATAAATATTGATGGGCCAAAGACAACTGTCCAAGTGGTACAGGCCACAGAGAACGAATGAATAATGTCACAGAAGAAGATATAATGGTCGTCTTTGTACAGGCTTCGTGCTACAAAGCACCACCGTAACGACAAATGACAGTGGAGTTGCGAAAAAAGAAAAAGAAGGGACAAAAGTGTTAAGAATAAATGAAGCGAGTAATAATGACTTGAAGCGATTGCCATGGTGGCTTATGGCACTGCCTGACTATCTGTAAAACTAAGTGACGACTTAATCTCTACTCCTCTTGTCTCTCTACGTCTTTGTCTTTGGTTCCCCCGGCCGGTTGGGTCTCTGTCTTTCTGTCTGGCTGGCTGGCTGGGGAAGCAGCAGCAGCTGCTGCGGATGTTGTTGTTACCCCAGCCAAGGACCAGGGCGAACTGAAGGGACAAAAAACAGTTCCGAGGAGGATGAAGAGAAGGAGGCGGGTGAAAGTGGAGAAAGGGAGCCAATGAGCTCCCTATAGACTTCTAGACGCCGGGGAGAAAGTTGGAAGGAGACACAAAAACCAAATCAAAAGGAAAGAAGAGAAGAAAAAAAAAATCTCGCCGACTCGAAATTTCTCCCCGACTTGGTGGCGCCGGGAAATGTCCACTTTTTTTATGTTCAATCGTCAGAGTAGAAAGAAAGTTTTGACAAATTTCTCTCTCTCTCTCTCTCTTTCTACCCTCCTTCCATCCCATTCACCCTCGCATTTCTCCATTTCTATAGATACATCCACAATACCAGCCACGTACATACCTATATACAAGAGCCATTAAAGAAGTACCTAAGTGAGATGCTTTGATAGTGGAAGACTCAATTGAGCTGCTCCTAGCATTTACTATTACACGACTATCTAGTCTGCCTTGTGTAGATATCTTTTCGAGCATAGGAAAATGGAGGATCCCTTAAATCAGAGGCATAACTGAGGAAACTAAAAGTGAACTATCTATGGCGCGTATCGCTTCTTATCGTAGCGTGTCCCTTGCATAGAGAGATATGGGAGATGGAGAAAAACTATTGCTTCTGTGTACCCAACTACTACTGCTATGCTGCTAGGAGACCCGAAACTATTGTGAGTACTCAAACTACCTCCTCAAAAGTATTCCAACTCCAGGAAAATAGTGAAACTCCATGAGGAAAGCCACCCAACAAAACTTGGATCTGTTCCTACAAAATCTTTTCTCCGTCCCACATTAACCGATTGGAACTTGGAGGAACCTATAGCTAACCCTACCGTAGCTAAAGCTAAAGGGGTCTTTCAAGTAGTAAGTATCACCAAAAGTTGTAGAAACGACTTTTTAAAATAATGCTAAAAATGTGACACGTACACTTTATTTTAAACTTGAATTTTAAATATTTTGCTTTTTTTTTGTAAAGTAAGTAAATAATTATAAGGCTCATATACTTCTATTCTGTTTTTACACTTTTTGAAACACTACACTGACTTTTGTGAAAGCTGGTTTCCATCACAAATACACTATGAAAGTCATTACTGCAAGGCTCCCTACTAAACCAAAAAAGTACTCCACACATGCACGATTTCACATACAACATACTAAAAACAAATTATGGGTAGGTATATCCAGAGAAACTTGTCGTCAATTCATTTTACAAGCGGAGAATAACACAGACATCTATAGGCACATGGATGTGCTGTAGGCTGTACGTAGTTACGTAGGTACTTTTACTTTTGGAGTAGAAATAAAGCGGACTGGGCTGGAATGGGAGACTAGGAAGTGAAGGAAGTTACTTTTGGAAAGCAAGAAGTATTGATACATGGTGGGAGAGAAAGAGAGAGAGAAAGAGAGAGAGAGAGAGAGATGAAGTTGTATAACTCCGCAACGCATCACATCACATGTCTTCGTCATCCATAAATTTCTCTCTCAATTGCTATTACTTGAATGCTCCCTATCTCCACTTCTTCACATTAGTCCCAACTACCATGACTCTGCACGATCTCCCAGACCCACAACACACAGTCACACAACTACCAGCAGCAGCCACAACCAAATCTTCACAGAGCAATTGCGCCCACCAAACACTCCACACACGCCAAAGAGAAAGACATGTAAAGGAGCCTGTAGACTGTAGACCCAACAAAAAGAACAAGAGTCCAAATCTGTAGAATGGATAGATTCAACAGTAGCTCGTCTTTTAGCATCTTTCAGTATTTGAGCTTCGTCCCTTATAAATACATACATTCTTGGTATACACAGATACTACTGATAGTGCCGGTCCCGGATCCGGATGTGTCATATGCCGCTGTCATACAATTTTTCTAACTCTGCAAGCTATAGATAATAAAATGATAGCGAATTTAATGTATTAAAAACACAAAATGTAACGTAACGTACTTCTTGTCCGATATTCCTTCGAACAAACTATGTGTGAAATAATAACTTCACATTTTAAACATTTTACATGTGAACTTGATAACTTTTCATTTTAAGCCCAAAAAATGTAACCACACTAATACACTGCAGACAGAAATACAATAGGCAAACTACACTCAAACTTTTTGTCAGAGCTTTTTTGCACGTTCACAATTTTGAAGAAAATTGATTCCAGTTGCTTGCAGTTTTGAGATTTTGCACTATATGACAGAATTTACAAAGTCAGGATGAAAGATGAGGAACAAACAAGATCACTACAGTGCAGTGTCCTACGACAAATTACAATAATTATGCCACAGGGACTTCCGTAATAAAATTTGCATGCATTAATGAACTCACGTTAACAAAATAGAATCGAGCCAAACCCAGAGTGCTGTAACTACAGAGCGCTTCTACTGACCACCAAGTCTGATGGACAACGAATGGATTATTTCTTATCATGTAAGGAATATGTACCTACATTACAGTATCAGCACAGTTACAGTACAAGCACTTATAACGGTCGCATTTTTTTTTAAATATTAAATATTATTATTCCTTCCCTCATGATTAAGTGATGTATTCATTACTCAATGAACTTTATGGCGTAATTACATATCTACTACACTGCACTGCCATCATTTCCTTCCCTCCGTCGTTCCATTCGTCCTTTAACAATAAAACTCGATACAGCTCCCGACTGTCGTTCGCAGTGGACAAAAGAGTCAGGCTAGTAAACTAGAAACTTCTTTTTAAATTCTGTGTGGTCGTCTTAAACTCTGGTTGGGAGTTGAAAGCTGCAGTACATATATAGTATAGAATGATAAGGATAACCAGAAGTTAAAGTATATATGAGTAATGACTGCCAAACCGCAGCAGTTGAGTTTCTCATGTAAGGAATTATTTTAATAGGAAGGTAGGAAGACAGACAAGAAGGAAGATTACACGGCAACTCGAAAATAATCACAGTTTTTAGTTTCTACACAGCACTTCATACAAGTGCCCTACTAACCATCCCAGACACGCCTTCAATCAGACATACGCCTGGCAAATGCACCTTAACCTATACATACATACTCTGCTACCCACAGTCACTTTACGTACGTAACCTAGCAACGTAACAGCCATTCATTTTCAATCCCCAATAATTAATTTATCACCACAATGAAATTCCTATTTCCAGCCACAGTTCTGAATAACCAGCGCAGCGCAGCGGGCAATTTCTCGAAGCACACGTCTTTATATTTTTGCAAAGTTTCGCAAATTAATCCAAACATCCGCATCCATATCATTGAATTTTTCAAAACGGTAATTTCTAGTTTTTTGACCTTTTGAAAGTGTTATTTACTAGTTTTGACTGCTTTGAAAAAGTATTATATGCTTGTTTTACCGTTTTTAAAAAGTGTTATTTATTAGTTTTGACTGCTTTGACAAAGTGTTATTTACGAGTTTTGACTGCCTTGAAAAAGTGTTATTTACTAGTTTTGACCGTTTTGAAAAAGTTAATTTATAGAATTAAAAACTTTTTCAAAGCATTCTTTCCATGGTTCCTCAGTTCCGAATACGTAGGTAGGTTAAAATAGCTTTCAACAGTATTGAAGAAAATGCCACCAACATTTAAGGGGGCATCAAACATATTTTTGTAAGATATTGTAAACATTTTATTCTTCCAAGTGTGTCGCACTTGGGATTATTGTAGGATTTAATTGTAATTTTTATCGTCTAGTCTATTCCTGGAAATCAGCGTTTTGTTTTGTGACTATTTGATAATGTAGTAGGTACCTCACAAAATAATGGTAAAATATTTTAATCCCAACATCAGAACAAACGACAGGATAATGACAGATACATAATTATTACTACTGTGACTGTCTTGCTACGTATATATGTAGGTATATCTTTACACTACACTACTGCTAGTAAGCTACGCATGTTTGTTTTCCTACTTACCACCGTAATCTTATCTACAAGTGCTGCTCCGTAACTGTATCAGTAGTGTAGTGGAAAATAGGTGGTCCACACATACTAACATTTTTTCATCTTTTAAAAGAGGCACAGCATGCTATTTATACATTATAAAGAGTGCAGTTGGTTACATTTGCAAATAGTCAGTTAAAAGTGGAGTAATCAGTTACAACACAAGCTGGTAGGTCGTAGGTACTTGCGTAAGTACCTATATATGTACATATAATGTTTCACCATTTCAAAAAGTAAGATACCTACTAGTCAAGTGGTATTATGTATCGGGTGAGTTTCGTCTGTTAAGACGCAAAAAGAGGCAGTAAGAGGCACATATAGCATGATTTTGTATTGGAACTATTTAATGTCTCATTTTGCTTCTTCCAAACTGACGAAAACGGTTTTTGCATTAGTTTTTTTTTAGCCAGGGAAACGGTAGACACGTCGAGTACAACTACATACGAGCGTATAGCTATTAGCCATTACATCTCATTCCTTCGTCGGAATTTCCATTTATCACTCACACACAGTCTTTGGGATTGGGAAGAGACGAGCACGGAGTAAATATGTAGATGCTCTACATTCTGCTGTGATAAATTGAAAAATGGAAGTTGCGTGGAAGACAAGCTCTGGCTTTCCCATTCGCAAAGAGCTATGAGGAAGGAAGATGGAAAAAAAATGACGAGTGGTGATTATCAGCTCAGGATTAAAAGGAAATCATCAGAAGAGTAGTCCAGATCCACACTCACACACACAGCCACCTATTTATTAGCTACCTATACAAGATACCAAACCCTCCAAGAGCCAGAAGCAATTGAAGCCCAGTCTCGCACTTCTTCCTCTGCTTCTTATTCTTCGTGACCCAGGCTTATAGGGATGCGAAAAAAAAAAGAAAAGCCCTGAAAAGGTACTTATGTATATGTACTGAACAAACGTTGGCATTCTCCCCTGTCAACTACCTTTGACATCGTCATTTGTCACTCAGCAGAGCTACAGCTAGAGCCTACAAGAAGCAGAACGAGATGACGAGTCCAGACGAAAAAAAAATCCTAGAAACGGAGATCTACGGAAAGATCAAGTCAAAAAATAAATCATTCATGAATCCATTTCATGTTCCTACGTAGTATAGGCAGCCCATGTATGTATGTAGGTGATATAGAGTCAAAGAAACTTTAAATCCTTTTCTGCCTTTTTTTTTCACTTTATTTTTTCCCTTTTCTGGAGTGAATAAGCCAATAAAAATATATACTCCCAACCAAATCCCAAATATCAACACACAGTTCCTGAGCATTACTTTGATTTATTCATTCCCTTTTACTCACACCTTTGCTTTGCTCCGCTAAAGTTCAAACTCAAACCCAAACCAGCTAGTGTGCTGCCTACTGCCTACACTCAGTAATTCAATGCCAGCTATCAGTGAGAATCGAAATTATTTTTTAAAAAACAATAAAATAATCTAAAATCAAAATCTCAAGCCTGTAGCTACTTAATAATATGCGGAATGATGGAATCCAAGTCAAAATCAAGATAAATACAGTCAGGAATAAGATAAATATGCGGCTGAAAGTGGGGTCAAGGAAGCCCATCCCAGACGACAGACCGGCACAATACACAATTGAGTGATAGACCAAAAGCAAGAGGGCTCCAGTTGAATTTTGAGGGGAAGGCGAGGAGGGCAGACAATAAATAATAAATGAACGGACCTCTCTCTCTCTCTCTCTCGCTCTTTCTCTCTCTAATGCACCTACCATATCTGCCCATCAATCTTTTATTATTTCCAGTTAGTTATCTTTGTCCATATATGGAATAATATTAATGCATCTCATTCTTTCATTTTTTTTTCACTTCTCAGAACTCAACTCTCTCTCTCTTTCTATCTCAATTGCATGTACGTAGCTACCTACCAACTACCAGCTACCTACTCAAAGTCAAAATTCAAAAACCTATGTAAACTAGTGAGCGAGCCTTGCTGCACATAAATATATAAGTATGCATGAGTTCAATTGTTGAATTGGTCTGCTTCGATTTTTGATTTGATACACTTTTAGATTCAAAAGAAGGAGGGAAGAGGGAAGGGTGCAGAGGAGCTGCTGGTTCTGGTTCTGCTAACTGCTTAAATTTACTACAAATATTAATATGTACTGACATTCATAAAACATGGGAAAAAATGCTATTCATAGATCACATCTTGGGTATGACCCTAACTATATATATATATACATAGCAAACACATTGTAATATAGACTATAGGACTATAGCACAGGATATACATACTGTAGAAACTACACCCTTTAGATGGAATAAAAGTAGAAGCACTCAGTTTATGACATGACAGAAATTTTAGCTGTGGGAGAGTTGAGTTGACTTGGGCGGAAAGATAAATGGATCCTCACATCTTTCCACAGTCATCCCCGCATCTTTGTAGATGAGAGCGAGAGGGAAAAAATTGGGAAAAATTGGGAAAAATTGCTATTCTTTCCCTTTCCGCTGACAAAATGCTTTTACAGCCTCCATATCATAATCTCCTCCATACACACACACACACACACACAGTGTAACTCTAACACAGAACGCCCCGCTCCTTTCTCTCCCCGGTCTCCATCCGCAGATGAGCATTCCCTCTTATCCTTTAGCCTATCATCTCTGCCTCATCCCATCCCAAACAAACAAACAACATCCTAAAAGAAGAATCGGAACAGAGCCCAGAGTAAGTGAGGGAAACTTGAAGAGAAACTCAAGTCATGACTTTTATTTTACATCCCGCTCACTCGACTCAACTTTCCTTCCATAGAAAGGGAAAAAATATGCATGGGTAGAATGGACAGATACAGAGATACACACTTTATCACAACAACCATTCACAGATACACTCACCCCATACAAATAACACAACACACACAATCACACAGGCACAAAGAGATGCGACTAACATCTCAAAACTTTACTGATGCATGTACAGAGATCCACAGAATTTATTTTATTCTGCGACATGTAGCTCTCTGCTCTAAAGGGGCCATTCAAATATGACGTCATACATTTTTTTTAAAATTAGCAAAATTACTACGTATGTACATCTTTGCTATTTCTGCAATTTTTGCTATTAAATTAACCTTTTCGAAACGGTATTGTATCTAGTTTTACGTGTTTTTGAAAATGGAAATTTCTAGTTTTACAAGCATTTGAAAGTTTTGATTTCTTGTTTTATATCTTTTTCAAAAGTGTTGGGTTCTAGTTTTGACCTTTTTGAAAATGTTAATTTCTGGTTTTGACCTTTTTTAAAATGTCAGCATCATGTTTTATACTTTCTGAAAATTATAAATTTCTTGTTTTGAATGTTTTTGAAAAGTGTTATTTCTAGTTTTACCTCTTTTTCGAAACGATTATTTCTAGTTTAGCACCTTTTGAAAAGTGTTGGGTTCTAGTTTTGACCTTTTCGAAAGGGCTAATTTCAAGTTAACAACTTTTTTAAATGATTAATTTATAGTTTTACGTGTTTTTGAAAATGTCGATTTATTGTTTTGACTTTTTTGAAAGTCTTAGTTATTGGTTTTCAATGCTTACTGAAAATGTTAATTGGTAGTAAAAAAGCACTTTTGTAAAGAATTCTTTCCATGGTTTCCCAGTTTCGAATAGGTTTAGGATACATCTGAATTCAAATGACGTAATATTTGCAGGGTCCCTCGTATTGTGGCATCTATCATTCAAAAATAAGTACCTAGGTAGGGTAGGTATTCTACTTTAGGATCTGTGCGAAGCTGCTAAAATAAAAAGCTTCCAACCTTTCTTTTGATAATAATTTATAAAAATAAAATGAAAAATAAATAAAAACAACCCGTAAAATAAAATTAGGTGAGCAAGTATTCTTATCCTTTATGTCCATTTTATCTTCATGTTATATTACACACACTTGACACAAACTTTTCACGACTTTTTTTTTATATTCCCTTCACCAAGTCATTTAGTTTATTCTACGAATCGCAGAGTCCTTTCATTCCTATGGAACTTTTTTTAGACTTCGTGTGCCTTTGCTTTGGGAGGGGGGGGGTACGTCTAAATTTAAATATTATATAATATTTTATCACAATATAATATATTTTTATTCAAAATATGAAGAGTTCCCTATAAATCCCTCGTAGGAATTAACTAGATCTGTTCACTCCGTGCGGGGCACATGTAACATGTATGATACAGATGAGGATAAATCAAGTGTATAGTTTTGAGCCAAGATAGTGCAATGAATCACGAGGCAACATTTTACATCTTTTATCCTTTGTTTCCAGAATGTATTTCTCGTGACTTTTTATAGATGGTCGAACCAGGGCAGAGACAAAAAGCCTTCCATAAAATAAAACGGCAGTATAATAGTTTTTGGTGGAGTGAAGAGTAGAGGAGTGGAAAGGGAGTTCTTGGAGCCAGGGATCATTAGAAGCGCTGAGTGATCAATATTTAGGGCTACATTTAATTTGAACAATTGAGCAGTCTACCAATGCATTCTCCTTGGAATCATAAAATAGAAATAATGTGTCATCTTTGAAAATTATTGTCATTTCTATTGCTCCACTCTCTCTCTCTGTCTCTCTCTATCCCTGTGCCGCGGAGCATTAGTAATGGACGGGAGATACAAGGATATACATACATAGAATGAAGGAGATGAAAGTTTTATTCAACAACCCAAGTTTTACTCGGAAACCCAGAAAGACAGAGAGAGAGAGAGAGAGAGAGAGAGAGAGAGAGAGAGAGAGAAGCTACCCACATGTTAACATCTTTATTGTGTATCCAGCCAGAGCCACCCATGGCCACGCAACTACTCACGAGCAGTGGCGGCCGTAGCTGTAGCTGAGTAGAGGCAGCTCTCCCTG
>JAQFZC010002423.1:0-23184 GCA_034695205.1 Dicyrtoma fusca | reverse complement strand
TAATAGCTGCTAATAACCAGAAGTAAATATTTCATAAGCCGTAGTTTCAGTAATCGTTAGTAGTTACGTAACTTTAATTAAAAGTAGGCACGTAATTGTATAGGTGCATATGTTCTTTAAAAGCAAAAGCATTTCTTCCCTGTCAATGAAATACGAGGTAGGTACTAGATATATGTACCAACCTACCTACATAAGGTAGCTACTCTTTAGCTTCTTAAATTAGCATAAACTAACAAAAGTCACGGCAGTGAAATAATATTTTTTCAACAACAACAAGTTTTTCCTTCCGATTTACAATTTTAAAACAATAAATATACCTATATAGGTATGTAGGTATAATAATTTGTTACGCAAAATTATAATCCAGTATATGTAGGTTTTAGCATTGGCATGTCATTTAATAAAACAAACTGAAGCTGACGAAACAACCTACTATGTATCATTAAGACACCCTTCCGTTCCCAAGTAAAGCGTAACATACAAGGTACTAAATTTAAAGACATTATACTAAACAACTAAACCAAGGGAAAGGGTGAACCGAAAGAGCGTTACGCTAGGTTTGATCATTAGGTACTTGGGTACCGTCAACCACCGATTAGTTCCCCCCAAAACTTGAGTCGACAATAATTTCTTCTCCTTACTGTTACACGTTAAAACCTAGACACAACTTGACACCCGGAATCAACAGCAGTCAGTCAATTACGGTATGCTTTTTGATACATAGGTTAGCAGGAAACTATAGCGTCTACTCGGCTCAAGTTGAAGGAAACTTAACTTTCACTGATTCTTTCCCCTTTAAGATATGTGAGAAACAAGAAACGTGACATCTCACAGCTCGACTTATTGTCAACGTTCCCCTCCTTTGTCTTTTCTTGCCACTGACTTTGTCGCCGAATGAATTAATGAGGTTCTCCCAGCTATCTTCCACGGAAAACAAGGCGAGCTCTCATCCACGATTACAACGCTAATAATTAGAGGAAACGACTCCCGCATGTTACTTGATCCTCAGCCTGCACACCTTAGCCAACTACCTAAGCTAATTATGGTCATATGGATGGTTTCCTAATAAGGCACTGCACGTCTGGAGCAGGCATCGCCGTATGTACCTCCACCAGCCCATCAATTATACGTTTCCCACATTATACAAAAACTATCCACAGTTTTTTACAGCAAAAGTTAACACGGCAATCGAAGTCGGAGCCTTTGATGTGCAGACTCACAGAAAGAAGCTCCCACAGAAACTACATGGAATTACAAGACTAGAAAAATTGACAGCAGTCTGATCAAAATAAACCAATACAAGAATTTGAATGACCTTTAGTGGAGTCAAAGGCCAGATCAGAGGTAGTATCCATTACCAGTTTGAATGGAATCAGATTGAATATCAATTTAAGCCATAAAACCTTGATATTCAATTTCATACAAATTTTATTCATACAGTTTCATAAGACATGAGCCTTCTGGATAGTGACAGGATATCGAGAGAGAGAGAGAGAGAAAACTGATCTAAATACAATCCATAACGCTTGTATGTACGGAGGCAAGATACGGAGAAATCTGATAGGAGAGGAATGCAGAGAACTTGTCTGCACAGGGACGTGTAAGCCAATATTGTTTCAGATAACAATATTGCACAAACATAAAACTATTTCCCTTGTTTCTGTTTTCTTGGAAGTTGCTTTGTGTACGTACGGAGGAAACCAAACAAGGTACCTTACATCAACTACTTCTTAAAAACTGACGCTAATAAAATCAATGCTCCTGCAATGAAATTTCTATTCAAAGAGAAAATGAAGGCAGCAAACACTAACATGCCAAAGGTATTCTAAGAAAACTTCGTCTGCTCAAACTATGGGCCAAGGGGCACACTGTGAAAGCCATATAAGAGTGTGAGTACCTACTCCTCCAATAATAGCATTCAGTTTCAATTCAATGGGTTTGCCTGGCGGATATTACGCAACCACATAGAATTCTGAAACGCTGCTCTTATTATTACTTCTTTAGTTTCTTAGGAAGTTGGGAGAGTCTCAGTATGCCTACATGTCTGCCTAGGCTGGGGGGGTTGGAGCGTAACTTTCCAGCAATGAAAATGATACGTTCACTGGAACACCCTGAAATAGATTCGTGTATACACCGGTGTAATAGCTACTTGGTCTCACCGATACTCTAATATGGAATATAATATTTATAATTATTATTTTAATTCAGAGGAACACAATCAAAATTACATGTAATTATATATTATTTTCCTTTTGGGCCCCTGAAACTTATATCTACGAAATCTACGAGTACACCAGACGCTACAGGACAAAAACATGTAAAATCGTGATGTATTTTGAGGGCAATACTGTGCGCTGAGGAAAATACACGCCTTCACACCACAGGAGGTCTAATATTTGTGGTGGGAGTTCCAAATCGGTAGAAACTGAGTGCGCCAACATTGTAATATAGAGGCAGTGTCAAAGATAAAGGTGTACTATTGTGAAAACTTGTGTAATGAGTAGAATAATGACTCTCCAAGGGTAACCTCTATATTCCAATACCTGATGCTTTTATGGATTACTTCATATCCTTGCTCCGCTGTGAGAAGCTTTCCCGTAAGATCTTTCCTACGACTGGACTAAGTAGCTGGCCTTTAACTCAAACCCGAAATGATTAATGCACCCTCCAGACCAACACAGCCAACACTCAAAGACCAGAGAACAAATACGTTTTCACTGTAGACGATTCCTCTATAAGTTTGATATTGCCCAAGACTTCCATGCATCACCTTCCTTCCTTCCTACGCAGGGTTATTATAGTCACAGGGTCCTGTATCGGTATTTCCGCCAGTCACACAAAAGCGTATGCACGGAAATGTACGGTGAACCTCCGCCTCGTCAAAGCCATGAGCTATAGTTCCCTTTCAGTGAGCTGAAACATTGAGCAAATGGAGATAGAAAATATTGGATACACCCTAGAGATAAACTACAGCCCGTGAAATCCAATATGAACGTTCCGTCTACGACCTGGATCAGACCGAATTTCTCGTCTATCCCAAGTCCTCAAGATTGCCCAGGGATGCATATATACTGTGGAAATCCTTCTCGTAGGTTATTGTCTCATAATTTTCCAACTTCCCACCGAACTGTCTGTTCTGTCACACAGTGGCTGCCCTTCCCTTCAATTGTGTAATACAGACGCATAGGTATATATGCAACCCTTTGTTATGAATAAAATCGAATATTCTTCAATCCCATTCAAGAGCATTCCGAATTTATGAATTACATTTGAATATCTTCCCTTCTTCTCAGAAATATAATGGAATTGGTAGCTGCATTGAAATTGAAAAATCCGAGCACAATCAATGTACTAATCTTATCCCTGGAAATCTTTCTTCGTCAATTACAGGTAATGAACACATCAGAAGGCCTGAAAATTACTCTTGCTCCGCCTTGGAAAATATATTTAGTCGATAATCAGATTTACTTTGAACTTTTGCGACGACAGAAAAAGCTCGCTCAATAAAAAAAATCTAGGGATTGCTACACACACGGTAAACAAAGCTGCACTTACTATGAGTCACGTCGGGTATAGAATTGGGATTGCGTATCAATATTCAGACAAGGTTTCAGCAAAAAAATTACAAGAGCAGAGACTGAGCAAAGTAGAATAGACGAAATGAACTCCAGTAAAATGAAGGGAGAAAGTGGAATTATGAATATAGGGTTGGAGTCCAAGTCATAAACCGAAATATATTAAACTACACGCTAACAATAAAGTTCAATTTAAGCCGGAGACATGAAAAAGATCGTGACCAGGATGTGATAGACTGGTTCCATGGAATGAAGGATGCCATGTTTTATAGGTTCCGATTTTAGTTCTCAAGTATAGCTACAGTGCAGTACTGGGTCCCTTCTTTCATTTAATATAACCAGGTGCCTCTATTCTTACGGATTCCTACCGGACCGGAACAGAAACAAAGATTCAAGGCACGAATAGATGTATGTACATATAACGCGAAGGCACACTGAGCGGCAAACGTCAACCTAGCAAAGAAATTTATTTGCTGCATAAATACATACAGGTGTCAACATCACTGTAAAATCTTGCCTGACAGTATAATATACATACAGTGCGTGGGAACGTAATACTCACTATATATCAAAGTTCAAAATACAGGCATACATAAAGTTCATAAAATTAGAATCTCGATACATTACAGCGACGTGGGTAATTCCAATGACTGAGGCAACGCAGTCTTCAAAGAAACTGCCACATGAAATCTGCGGGGGCAGAAATCTTCTGCACGGAGCTGATAAATTGCAACTGCACAACTCGATCTACTTAACTTACATAGATACCCATTTTATCCATATATACAGTCGAAAAGTGGGATTCCTTATATATACATACCTACATCAATTCCATATTTTTAAATCATGCCATCCAACACAACTCATACGCCTAAGCGAATATATTAATACAAATATGCACCTACGTACGCAGTAGTGACGAAACATCAATTATTAGCCTGGGATTCACATGCTAGTTCACCAAAAATTATCTCGTACTAATAAAAAGTAAAGTTATTAATTTCAAGCAATGACAGTGACAGCAGATCAGAGCAATTTAGTGTACACTGCAAGTTTGCAGTATGATGTTACTCAATCTTGGCTTCACGTTCCGTAGTGTATAAGAATCAAAGACAGAAAAAAAGTTGAGCTCGATCAAACTTGTGCAATCTTTCCAACGGGGCAGTGCAGTGCTGTGGTGACCGTGTTATCAGGGGAAAATAAATGCAGTGGTCAGTGATCGATGCATTAGGTATTCACAGCTACTCCAACTTAAATGGCCTTATTATTTTATTTATATATCTATTCGTACGAGTCGCCCAACAAAGTTTACATTAACTGTCGCCATAAAATTTGTGCCCATGACCTAACGCTACATTAGAAAAGGCAATCCACATTACATTATCCTTAAAGCAAAGTGCACGAACGAAAAATAGTAGGTATTTAAGCAGTAAAGCCATTTCTGCAAGAACCTGAAACAAACTTGGCCCATAGGTTTACACACTCAGAAAAGTTCTTAGGATTAAATATGGAGTACCTATATATAAATACGATCTTAGAGAAGAAGAGTCAGGGCAAGAAGACTGAAGATCGACAACAAGATTAAAGTCCCGACTACCAAAACAGCAAAGATAACTAAGATAAGGGACAGAAAAATTCCCTGAAGTGAAGTAAACGTGAAGCGAAGCAATTCAAACTAGTTCGGCGAAGAAGATGTTTCTATACATGAGCGTCAACTTCAAGATGCACACACACACACACATACGATGCTGCACTCAAGGTGCCCACCAAATTTACCTTCCTCTCCATACATATATGTAGGTATGTCTAACCAGATACTGAGAGAATGCTTCATTTATTTGCCGTTCTGAAACAGTCAAGCACAAGCACATTACCCTAAGGTGGTTATTTAAATTCAGAAATATGCATTCCATTTTCATTTCATCTGGTTAACAAAGGTTGGAAGAAAAAGCGAACTTCAAAGTATTTTCAAAACAGGCTCCCATCCAAACCATATAGCCATTGCATTAACATTAACTCCAACTACTTCTTTCCTCCGTCCATTTCTCTCACACATTATCCAATATGAATGCGTTCACACAATAGAGCACCACTACAATTTCGCCCACTTTAGATAAAATCACTTTTTAACTTTTTAAAATTTTTGCACTGCTTGCACACCCCGCCGGCAGGTCAACACTAAACTCAAGATAACATGGCAAGTTCCCAGCGAGACTCATCCCAGTCAGTAAGTATACCTACATACATAGAACCTTTAGGTGTGTGGATTTAGGCAAAAACGGTAATGGCAGTCTCAGTACTTTTCTGTCTACCGCACCAAAGTTTACATTTTGGGTGGTACAATATTTACGACGCCAAGTAATCTGGTGATGCAAGGGGTTAACCAGAAATTGAATCTAGAAGATCAGAAATAGCAACAGTTCAGCACTTTGGTCATCCTCATCTACCTCACAGAGTCCGTGTAGTGATTACCCCATTCACTCGGTGCTACTACGTAGGTACATACAGAATCGCCGGGGAAAAGTGTCTGTACTATTGTGCACTCCAGCTGCCAGTGCCAGTACAGTGCGATGGAAGCATCAAGCCGAGCCGCCTGCTTTCAACCGTAATATTTATTAACCTTCCCATCCTTCGCATGGTTTACTTTTCTCATTCCATTACGCCATAAGCTTCCAGCAGCTAGGAAAACAACAACATCTCTAGCAAAAAGAGGAAACTCAAACCGGCTAGCCTTATTCCACTCTCCTGCTCCTACGCCTTCTTCTTCTTCTACCGACAACAACCGACGCAACGTGTTTACCATGTATTATGCAGACACATCGTTAGAATTACCCCTGTCTCTCTGTATGCACCTTCCCTTTGTATGTAGGGACGTGAAGACAAGAGCAGTACACATGAGTCAACGTCAAGTAAGATTTAACTGTAATTCAGACAGTGCATGCCGTTCGTACACCATACATTATCATTACAAGCAAGACCCAAGGAACGTACGAGATCTTTACCAAATGTTCAGCCTCCTGCACAGTTCACCTAGTAAACTAAACGTGACCTATGATCCACCTTCATACTGCAATCAATACAGAACAATAACTTGAACATCCCAGTAATGCATAATTCTTCCTTTCAACTTACCGACGAGAGCGTACCGACGCTCAGATTGTCTCAGATAAAAAATTACTTTCAAAACACACTCCCTTTGAGTGCCGTACCTACCTAGGTATGCTATTTCCTATATACATAGTACCTCCGACCAACCGAGATTTGATATTTTTAACAAGTTTTCAATCTAATACATTCCACTACACGACTAATTCTATAGAATCCTGAGGAATGCGTGCAAACAAATAAACATTTTTACAATTCTGATTTAAACAGGTTGAATGGAAGGATGTGATTGCTACCTTAGGATTGGCTAGCACTAGTGGATCAAAATCAATGAGCTTAAAAGTATAAATTCATGTACGACACGGCACAGTTTATGCACAATAGCGCACCTATGTACATGATTTTGCGAAACATTAATCCTCATTGCTAGGCCATTACAATAGCTAAAGGAGCACTAAGTACAATCATAAGTAGGTAAGCCGCAAATAATAAACGCATAATGAATACAAGAACTGTTTTACACCTTACGCCTTACGTTTAGTCAAGTGAAGCCGACTTTTAGTTCAAATCAACGGTTGTACAGATTAGGTATATCTTGCAAGAAATTTACACGAATCATAAAAGCAGGGCTAGATGAAAGATTCGGAGTTAAGCGAGACGTTTTTGATCAACTAGGTAGGTTTATTACGACATAAACATTTTTAATAAATGTTTCTCAATCTATTCAACTATTTACTAACGAGCACGCTTGAGTTAACTTTTAATATAACCAATTATCTACGAGCATTACCGTACGTACTACTTGCACGGTATTTCCAAGACAGTTCAGAACAAAATCTTATCGCTTGCTAAACGCAAAGAATCTTGAACACTCCACTACACTACTTCAAGTTTAAAAAGAATGCTCCATCTGAAAGCCCATTATTTCCTATAGAAATGATTCATTGAGTGAAAGTGAAATCAGTTTTAGTATTATTTTCCTGGGAGAAACACTCAAAAGTATGTTCAATAATAGGCAGCCCTCCGCTCTAAATTTCCCATCAAGGCGTCGTTAATAAGACTCAAACTGTCAAACTCGTATGAATTATATGTCCATAATACACTTATTAACTTGATACTCCGCACTTTCAGATTTATCGTCCCAGAAAAGTTGTTCACACCACAAACAATTTTCTCTTCCTTTCGAGATAGTATCGCCTCATGATGCCCACTGCTGCCTCATTTCCCATATCAGACTTCTATATATAATTACGACCATTAATATTATACTAATTTAGGATTATAAATAGGCAGTAGTACAATATACATATTATGTAGCTTCACGCCTCCAGATGATCTAGAAATAATTCGCCGCCGCCAATGTTTTCAAGCTGTGTACACGACCTGTAAAATAGTAAAATGTTTAGCTCCAGCTAATTTGCCCACATGTGAAACGAATATATGAGATTTACAACTACATCCAGTATGCCTATTAAACTCGCATGGAAAGTGCGAAGCTAGATATGTATTTAAAGGCACCAAAGTTTCCGAATCGGCGGCGTAAGTAGAGCGGTGACATGCAGTGGATGCGAGTTCTACCAAAAGACCCTTGCACCAGAGCCCCATCCGTCGTAGGTCGGAGCATAGGCGAGAGGCAGGCAGCTACTTTCTTTCAACAATGAAGATGATTACATAAGCAGAGCATGCCCATGAACTATGGGAGCCAGTAGGACGCAAAGCAAGAGCCATTCACACATATATCCGTTTTCTCCATCCTGTTCGTCCCTCATTTCCTGTGAACTAAATATATACTACTTTTCAAACGACAATCTGTCTAGGCTTCTACTCCCGTTTCTAAGGCACTCTCCACGAGGACATCTAGAGCGCTGTTTAGGGTCGTCAGGCATTTCATTTGACTCATTCTCCACACAAGCCGTTGAATGTTATGCCTTACTGCTATTTCTCAGTTTACACAAGTGCACCTTTCAAAATCCTACATTCAGTAATAAGAAATCTAGGCGTTCACCTACACTACTATAGGTATACACATATACGTATGTATCTACATGCTATCCTATGCAGACCCATCTGCACATCCGCACATGTCCCGATAAATAAACGACAGCCTTTTCCCCAGCACAATATCGAGTACAATGTACGATCCACATCCATCGCTAAAGTTTAGACTTCTTTTCTGACTAATACAACAGCAACAGCAGCAGTCCCAAAGGAAAAGAGGAGAAAAAAACTAATTTTTTATCGAACACATCTTGCTAGCTAAGACTCTGCTCTGCAATCAGGCTAAAAGTACATTTATTACTGTATCGTACTGATTTTGGCAAACGCATACCATGTATATATTCCTCCTAGATGATATCCAATCATCAACTTTCCACAGAAGCAATTTTGCTTCATCAAAGCCAAAGTTTGTAAGTTTGTGAGCTTCAAGCCTTTACATGAGTAGGATAGTAACCAAGAGGCCTACCTATATATATGTATACATTTCGTACAATTATATATCAATGGCGTACACAGTGACAGCAAATAACTGAACAAGGACGATCGAGAAATGATCTGAATCCTGGGGAGACATCTTGCTATATAACAGATGACGCACACGACAAGTCTCATACCGTTGGGATCCCACATTCAAGAAGCTATCTTTTGGCTACACTAAATTATGGAGGTACTGTCCTGGAAGTTATAACTAACTGTCATCGTAAAGCTCTCCCACACTAGAAACAGTCAAAGTCGCTCACTTGGGCACGGGTCGAACTTTTCATGGCTAATAAACCATCAACATCATTAACATTCATTTCCCGTTTCCCAATATACGTGTAAGTATACCTACTTACTGCGGACATAATATGATTGCCACAATATGTACACGCATGCGACACATGCAGGCACAATCCGGCAATGACAAGTGAAAGGTTTCTTTTCATTACGTCTCACACGGGATGTGCCCATCGAAGAAGGAATCTTCTACACCGATTCTCGCATTCCAATCTTCCTCCTCGCTCAGTAAAAGTTTTGCCAATTCACTTTAAAAGTGAAAAGCACACTGCTCAGTCACTCTTAAAGAAACAGTGATGCGAGCAGTCACGAAACTATATTCTGATTTCCGGGGGAAATACAACACAGAGAGGTTCAAGTGCTCTAAACAGGAAGTACCTACATACGTAACCTACATAGGTAGTTTGCTAAATTTTTGAAAAGCTCGAGGAAACGAGTGTTCACCATGTTTTAGTTCCAATCTTTTAATTGCCTATAATACTATTTTCCTAATAAGATTGCTCCAAAAAAAATTGATGTCAATCTGGGAGCGACGTTCGACATCATTTCTGAAAGCATTATTGCATATTATTATTCATCTGACGCTCAGATCAATAGATCAATTAAAAGTTAAGAATACAATCATCTATCTTAATAACGACCTCGGGAAAGAAACAATTTTCGTTGTGCAATTTATTACTGTCGCTGTCATACTCATTGAAAATATGAACCTAGTGACATCATTGTGGTGTCTACATCGTCACTTTTTCTACGTCTTTGCCATACCAAATTATGGCATCGCGATGCATATTTTGGGACGACAGAGTTTCGAACTAGCCAAAATTCCAATGCAGCTGGAAACACGGAGTGCATTTGTATGCGCTTTTTTGCATCGCAGTAAGCAATAAAGGAGACACTCACTGCTGAGATATCCCGGGTCACCGTCACCGATGATGATGCACTGAATACTACTTAACCGTCACGTGCCAGTGACAAAACATATAAATAAGCACAGTGACAAGCACACTATGAGAAAAGTTGGAAACAACCAACAGAAACAAGGAAAGATGAGAAACTGCATTTCTGCAATTGCTTGAAATGTCCTGACAGCAATTATGCATGTCTCAGCCGCTAAAAGAGCCCCGTCATCTCAGAAAACTGTACAAATTTCCCTCGGAGTTGGCTAGATTTACTTACGTTAGTGAATCCAGCGTCCCACATTACTCTAGACTGTCCTATATAATTTGATAAAGGTTGACGGATTTAATGGCGGTGCCAGAATTAATTTGCTGTAAATTTAAATATGAATTAAGAATTCGAAAACAGCGACTTCACGTAGGACTGCCACGAACAATGAACAAGGTAAAGATGTGATGCTGATGGCCCTGTACCTAGTACGAACTTATAAAATTCTTTGTTATCTTTCCGATGAAAACAACATACCTACCTACACCTACACAGATGAGTCTACCAGTCGCCAGCTCTACATACAACCTTCATTCTCACTGCATTCCAAGAGTATCTCCTTCACGGCTGTGGGCATTCAAATCCTCGGAGAAAATGTTATGATTACATAAATGTGCTCCATGCAAATGTACACAAAGAATAGTCGTCAAGCAGAAGACAGATCAAGAACTCCATGAAGTGTAAATGGACGGACGGCTATAGTGTAAACGAAACTTTGTTTGGAAGTCAACGAGTGAACTGAATGAAGAATTGTCTGGCTCTTCAACTTTTTACGTTCTCAGCTATCTTCAAACTTACGGCTCGGTAGTGGGAGTTCGAAGTTATAATCTCTTCGGCCCTTTTTCTAACCAATGGAAAAAGTTATAAAGTCAGAGTCGGACGTACACATGTCAGTACAATCTTACCTACTTGCCAAGGTATGCACTACGGCAGGGCTACGAGCTACGGGTAATGCCACGCAAACGAACTGGGAGATACGTAAACAATTTTTGAACTCTGTATAAAATTCTTTTCTCTTTCTCATCCAAAAACATATAGTAGACATGCATGAAGTCGATCCTCACAAAACTTCGTTCAGAACCTACGTAGGTACATACACCAATTACCTTCGTTCCCCAAACGTCCATATTTATGCAATCAGATCCGTTCCTTATACACGTAGACAACGAAGACACAGAGGTTTTATCAATGAAATAGAAATGAAGAAATAAACTACCTTCACTACCTCCGCCCTAGCATTATATCCATTTGTCCGAGCAAAAATTTCAAATACAGAAACACAGAAATAAACCATGCTAGCTTAATTAAGGCTTTGCCCAGCGATTACAGAAAGGTCAAAGAATCAAGTAAATGATTACAACTTATAATTATCTGCACGTCAATGCTCCTTTCGTGCTTCCACGTTGAGTAGTTGGTAGCCACTCCGAACCTGATCTACGTAAATCTTCGATATTGAGGAAGAACAGACCCCGTGAGAATATGCGCATTAGCCTAAAAAAATTCGGTACGAGAAAAGGAAAAGTTCATCAAACATACATAGGTGGTAGTATAAACAAAAAAAATACCTGTATCCTTGAGGAAATCACAGATGTTTTTCTACCTGACTAATTCGTAAATGAATTGCCTAACTCGAGCTACTAGCAATTCTAACTGGACTGGTTCATGGTCTAAAACACCACTATACTGTGGAAAAACAAAAACAAAACGCAATCCGTTGATTTCGAAAGTACTAAACGCTTCAGATATTCATGGCCATAAAATTATGCAACATTGTGTTTTACTGTAGATATTACCACAGTCAAATTAAATGATTACACGAAAAAGGATGAAAACGATGAAAAAAGTGATACTTGCTAAATTAATTGTAAGCAGTTCATCACATTTTCCTTGCACATCCAGATAAAAAATGGAATTAGATAAGTAAAAGAAAATATCATTTTTTTTCTCTTTAAATCTATATAGAAGATTCACTTACTTTTATTAAAAGTCTGGAGTTGGATATAATCGTACCATAACCACAGAACGATAAAAGATCATAAATTACGCTCGTGCATGTAGAATTTAAAGTGGTTTTTAGACTTGCTGGAAGATTTCCCAATGTCACTCAATTGAACTTTCATCCTGCACTAACATAACTTACGTAAAACGAGTGAAACGATAAGCTCATAAAAAACAAAATAAACTCTCCTGGTTGAGAAAAAGTCAAGAGAAGGAAGGCCTAACGAAGGAGGGCGTGCCGTGAGCAACGTCGTTTTTTCCACTGCAGATCAAAAATAAAAATAAATTTCTTCGTACGTCTTTGGCTCTTACACACTCACACAGCACATGAGCACGGAGGTCCCCATTACTTCAATAATAACAATTTGACTGTACGTGAAAGGATTAAAATTCTAAAATTCGGATAGGTGGATGGATTTTCATTTCAAGCACTAGAACTGGACCGAAGTAACTTGTTCTAGTAATAAATTGCACGATATTTTAGGAATACATCAGCATACATCATGTTCACAGCAATATTACTAGATCGTGAAGTGGAACAACCTGTAGCAAGCATGTACGAACCAGTTAATTATAAACAATATATTACCTATGTGTGATATTCATTTGATTCTAAACTGAACAAGTTTTGCATGCGTGTTGATGGCCAGTTGTTTCCAACGTAAATTCGGCAACTAATCCCATGATAATAACAAGGTACTCACCCCCGTATCTTCTAATCTTTGTCGTTCACTCTTTCGTGTCTATGAGTAAGAAGTTCATTTTTAACTTTGGCCATCAGGCAATACTTTGACTTGACCAGGTTTTGGCTTTGATTTGGCTCAAGCACTCATTCACTGACAAAGCTCAAAGCTTCTTATCGCTTTAAATACCCATTTTTTCATACCATAACCTACTTTGACACATGCCAACAAATGAAAAATCTCCGTGCATATCTCAACCAAAACGGAAAATTCCGGAGCTGTCAATGAATTAAATTACAAGTGTGTGTGTGTGTAATCCGAATTTCGTTCCATTTTACTTAATTACAAAGGGTTGCAAATGTCAAAATGAAACGTCAACAGAACTCATGTTCATCAACTAGAATACAAAAGCATTGACTGGCTTCAAAGCCAAACACAGAACCGAATAGCATGCACGCAATGGGGAATACGTACCTACCTACATTAGGTAGTTTTCATTTTAAGAGCAAAATCAAAAATAAAACGTTACACATAAATATTACACTCCGGATTAAGCAACCCTGAAATATTTTATCCGTACTGTTGAAAGCGCCGTCGCCGTATAATTTGCAGCAGAACAGAATATTATACACCTGGGTACACACATTAATTGGAAATTTGTATAATTATACACTAGCCAAACAATAAACTAAAAGCGTTACAACACAATCAGATAAGCGCTCCGACGAGTTCCTTTTTTCCATTCTGTAAATACATACCTACGTAAGAAAAGTTAGACGCAGATAGAATTATATAAAACAAGAACCACGTAAACCGTTGTCAAAGTTCAATTCAGTTCAAGGTTCACAAATTGGACGCAGAATATACACCGACGTATGTACATTTCCATTCATATTCGGGTTTTCAATTACCTATGTAAAAACGTGCCTTTGTTTAAACTACCTAACACGCCAATGAAATTAAACCTTTATAGAGTGACGCGGTGGAATGCAAATAGGAGACAAAATCACGATAACACAGAAAGTACCATCCGAAAAATCGTAGGCCCGCAATACATACAATATGAGAATTCGCAATGACAGTGCTCGTAACAACGTAATTACAATTTACTGTAAGACAAAGCTTCATCATAAACCTGAAGGTAAAATACAAAAAAACTGATTAGGCAAATATGACACAAAACTGCAATACATAGGTGATACGATTAATAAGGGGAACCAAACCTAGCAAGTACACTAATTTTTCACCATTAATGATTAAGAGAACAAACAATTGAGGAGCGTCTTCTTGTTATGAAAGCACATTAAACGTATCTATTTACATGCATTTCCGTTCCACTGGATTTGAGGATACTGAAGCTATATACATACATGCATGTAGTGCCTACCATCAAAGAACCCGAACCAGCAAAGAAACCGAAATCAACCTATTGCCCGCTCGTAGAGCTAAGGACATAAGCCAATTGAAAAACTACGAAATTATTCCTGTCAAGACTGTTGACAGTCCTGACGAAATCACACAAACATTCCCATCATTAGTTAAGTAAACAAAGTATCACAGGATCAAATAGTGCCAAGAGGCATTTTCCGAAACTAATTATTTATATAGTGTTTCCTTTGTGCTGTCCGGGTAAGCTTATGTTTATTCAACTAAGTCATTACTAGCAATCGCATTAACTGTGACATGACTGAAGAGGTCAATACAAATCCAATAATCGATTGTCTGCCACCGAATTTACAAATCCACTCAAGCACTCCAACTCCAACACAATTTAATTTTCATATTCACACGATGAACCAAATAACAAATGGAGAATAGAAATGAATTTCCCCTCCAGACATGTACAAGCGCATGCATAAATTAAAGGAGAAAATTATGCTGGCCCGATTTACTGAATCCACAAATAAATATGAAGCATGTACCCACCTATGCTGACAATACAGCTAAAATCCATGACTCAACAAATAAGACCAAGAGCATGAGCAAGCCGAATCGAGCAAACTATGCTCAAGTAGGTTTTGTGTAACTATAATGGAATGGACGTACAAGTGACTGATTCAATAAAATTGCATGTTCAAAATACAGAAATACCTGGGAAAAATACTGTGGAAAAAAGAGTTTTATTTTTCACAAATTCAAAAGGATATAGGTAGGAGCTATTTGAATGCTTATCGTTCCTAATTGTTCCAATCCAACTGACCACTGCTGCGACTTGAAGTCTACCCACTTGTATGGTTTATAAATAAGGCATTCCCGATTCCCAAGAATTCGCATACTCAATATGGATGATAATAAAAACCAGGGATAAAAACTTGTGTTGTGGGTAACATGCCTTTGCAAGCACTGCCTAGTAGTTATAATTAGATGCACTCAAATAAGCTAGCATTAATATTAAGCAACCAAACGAGCGCAGTTTCTACACTCAAGACTCAAGAGGAAAGAACGTTTTTTTGCTGATCCACTCTCAGTTCAAAAGTGCATACCAACCTCCCGATATTACGCACACAACGACCAAACAGGGAAAAAAGATAATCAACAAAGATAGAAGGCAACGATTTTAAATTCAAAGAGCATCTTTCATCGAAGTCGGTATACCTTTTGTAAAATCCAAATCGACATTCATGCTTTAACTTCATTTCATTTTGATTACGTATAAACACTGCACTGCCAGTCTACTTCTCTGTAATACTAAATAATACTGCAGCTGAAGCGCAATTTTTTAGTTCTATTATCTTTCCTTTGAGAAAAGGACCCCCTGAGTTCTACTTTTAGTCCACATCTATAGAATACCTAATCAGTAATCAAAAATCAAATAATGTTACGAAGTGTTTGCTTTTTCATGCTTTTTGTTGTTGCTATAATTAGTCAGAAAAGGATACAATTTTAACGACAAGGTCTACTGCCAATAGATGTTCGCTCCGTCGTTTGCTCACACGGTGTTGTAAGAATCAGCATAGGCATTACAGAAATTATCGACTTAATGTATGCGGAACACAATGGCTGTATCAAAGCCATTAAACCTAAACCCTTACTGCCCATTGTCAGATTAAGGATAAATCGTCAATGAAGCACAGGGGAGGAAAACCTGAAATTAGATTCTATCAAGAAGTTAAACAGTTGCAAGAGTCCAGTTGAGACTACAAAGGGTATCTTCCAAAACATCCCAACTCACGATCAGTGTACACTTAATGATGATAGATTGGAAAGGTAGCCGTGAGAAGTCTTACACTTTCCAGATAAGTAACTCATTCAGCCTACGTTCTGATCTGATGTGAAAAGCCTTGATGGTCCCTACTCGATTCTCCACCTACGAGTCCATTCTTCAATTCAAGAATGAAAACGATGGATGATTGGATGGAGTGTCAAGTTTGACATTTACTTTATAGATTACTGAACACTGATGCTGACTCACATCACATTATGAGAAGAGAAATGATTTGTTCACCCTCTTCTTGTACTTATTTCTGTTGGTCATGAAACGATTAGGACAACTCTATTTACACTTCCCACTCGTACAAGTTGAACTGGGAAACGGCTGCATGGAAATGTTTATCAAAATCCGACAAGGCGAATAAATACAAAAATACACGACAGATTTAAACATTCGTTAGTTGAACAAAGATTAAACCTTTACTCCTTGAAAACTTCAATCTGCTCCTTAACTCATCTGATGTCAAGACTAAAAGCTTAATTTCTGTCATTTTCCTTTAAAAATCCTAGGAGTTATGAACTGAATTTAAGTTTTGATCCACAGCCAAAGCCAACTATGGAATTGCACACTGATAATGCCTTACAGACGCAGTCGTCAAACATGTGATGGATGAATGCTGTCTACGTCTACTCGACACGTATGGAGTAAAGTATACAACGATAATGCAGACTGCCAACGGGTCCTGATTCCAATAGTCAATCAAAGGCCAATACCTAATTGTACCACGTTTTTAACCCAAACTTGCATGTTTTCACCCTACTCTCTGCTCTGCCAAAAAAAAACTGTGAAAAAAACTGTGATTACTGAACTCGGCTAGTCTTATAAGTGCCCGGAACTTTTCGCACCAACCTACACTCTTACTACGAACTCTGAACTGCAGTTCATGTGGTAGCTAGTAACTTTGACAAATGAGTTTAACCTTTGGAGCATGACTTTCCATGTTTTTTGTCGCGACTGCCTAATATTTACGCTGGCACCCGATAAAGCAATTAATCTGCAAACTAGTCATTAGAAATAACTATGCAAAAAGACAAATTATTTGTTTCTTTCCAGTCGAAGTAAGCTAGCCAAAGTCAACTCACGACTTTGCCTTATCGTTTCTTCCCCTGCAGTTCAAAGTACTTACTCGACACGTAAAAACTACCATTGACGTGACGTACAAGCCAGTATAGTTGTGTCGAATTCATTTTTATCTTAATTCTTCCAAATTATACACTTATTAAATCAGTTCGAGTATTGATAGAGACATAGAGAGCAATATCCATGCTCGTTTACTTTCTTTAAAAAAATATTCCTAAGTCCTGTCCTAAGCGATTATACAAAAATCTCGTAACTCAAGAAAGCTATAGAACGGGGTCAATACCACCACATGAATTTTGACAAATCCAGAAAACGAACGGATTATTCTCAAAAAAATTGTTCAGAACATGAAACTATGTAAGCAACTAGTACGTACAACTACGGAAATAGGAGCACCCGACATCCGACTGACCCAATAAACCTATAAAAAACAGTGCACAGTTTTAAACAGAACGACGAAGAAATACAGACGCTATAACAATGACGACCAAAGTGAAACCACGGCATTGTAATATGGTCAATGTATATTCAAAGAACTTGAATTCATTGAGCAACGTCTGGAAAGCATTGTAGATTAATGGTACATTAAATGGAATATGCACATTTTGAATACATTGCACAAGGGCACCATGCCACTATAAAGATTATCTTTTCCTATGCATACTTTTACATAACAACTCCAACAAGGCATTATATATGTATACAATTTATAGATATACATGGATAAAAAATAAATTGAATCTGTGAGTGCACTGCCATATGTATTTAAACATCGAAAGAGATTAGGCATAGGTATATACATATTGCAGCTACCGCTATGCTCTTATGTATGTATCATTCTATGACATAGAAAAGGTAGAGTCGAAAGCATAAAATAAAATAAAACACCAGAGAAAGCATGTGGAACCGACATTACACACATTAAAATTAAGTGCCAACATTCCAGCCGTAACTACCTACCGATTCGTCCCACTCAGTCAGTTTAATGCAGGGTCTTCGAAATTTTAGCTAGCTACAGTGGTCTGTGTAGCTCCACGAAATTGAAATCCGAGAACTCACAACAGCAGCCGACGGAATAACTTTATAGTGTAGGTAGCCGCATACATACTCTCTCTGTCTGCCGTACATGCGGCTGACTTATTAAACCAGTTCTATTCATTCTACGTTATATAGATAGACAAGTAATATCCGTGGATACACGAGATAAGTTCGTACTCAATGCATACAGATGCCCACCTCTTTCCATTTTGTTCCTGTCCAAAAATTTAACATTTATCCCAAAAGTAGAAAGGAGAAACGACTTGGACGATTGGATTTACTTTAAGGCACCATTCCGCTGCCTATACTTGAAATTAAGAAACCTCTCGAGTGAGCAGCTTCTACTTTTTCCATCCACTCACCATCACAAAACGGTGATAGACACGACCATGCTGGAACTAGAGCCTCACATGAATGAGTCAAGTTTAGCTCTATTGCATGATCAAACCCATACAAATATTTCCTTTCTGTTTATTTTTTCGCATTTCAGTTTAACAAGTGTACCGTCTGTAGTATTGAATTTCAAACTGTCCATAACGGCAGCTGTCCAGCCGAATTTTATCCACGCAAATTCAACTACCTAAAGTAGACCAGGCAAGCAGCTAGAAAAGGCAGCATGTAGCATAGTACTAGTGACTAGCATAAAAAATAATCACTAGACGGCTGCATTCAATTTTATTTTTATGCACAGTGGCAGTATCGAGTCTACTGACCCTGATCTTATAACCGGGCTTAATTAGTCATTTCTAGAGCATTTCTTCTTCGGGTTCATCAGAGCTACTTTTGGTCGTATACGTGCACCTCCCAATTTGCAACAAGGTAAAATAAATGCTGCCATGTTATCACAACCCTATATAAGCGACTGCTGCTGTTGACTAACAAATTTTTGTGGGTAAACAAACTCTCAGCTGTTCCAAAAATTGAGTTTAAAGTCGAACAACATGCTCAAATAAAAGTGGGTACATGCCAATTCTAAGGGTTTTCAAGGGATAAAGAAGATTTACGACACCCGAGCTGCATCTCATAGTTGATTCCGGCACGAAGCTACAGTTAAAATAAAGTTTCAAAGTAAATGATAGCAAAATAAGATGTGCTCGTACTCGAGCGTGCAACGGGTATGTGTGCAGCAACAGCAACTAGGTATACATATCAAGATCGGTGTAGATTCGTATTTTTTCTCTCTCACAGTATAGGAAAATGCACAGATGTTTCAACTAGTTGGGCAAACACTCAGAATCAGATTATGGAATACACGTAGAGTTAAACGGTGCTCTAAAATTTGCTGTACGAGTAGAACGTTTAGGATTTAAAATTTTCACTTAGGATTGGATTGGTGGGAGTGAGGCGTAAATTTCAGTATAATTAAAGAGAGGCAGAGTACGTGTATATACGTGTATTAAACTTGAATTAGAACAAAGTATGTTTTCCTGCAAGAACATTAAAATGTCTGTAAGGCAAATTGCTATTCGGATTTCGTTCCACTTTTAGCCAATTGCAGAACGTCTCGAAACCCTACAGTTAAATATGTATGCTTCGTGATCACTTCCTTCGTAACTACTTCCAAAAAGTAAATTTAAAAGTCGAAAATGTCTCGGAAGAAGCATCCAGCCAGATATAATCCAAGATGTAGTTTTCCGTCGTTTTCCTCTTTGGCAAATGGTTTCCCTTAGTTTTGTGAATGCGAAGACAACACGAAGACTGCCGTGCAAACATAATGAAAAATCAATGTTGGTATTGGTCTTACTCCAAAAACTAAAGTATGTATGCTCCCCATGAGGCTATAGTCCCTACCAGCCACCAGTCGCACTTCCAGACAACTCGTGCAGCCACCAACAATAAAACTAAAATACTTTTTCAATCCCGGTCAGTGCTCAGTTAAAAATTACCGGAGTTTCACTAAATCTGCTGAAAATAAAGTAAATAGGGGCCTTCAAGAATAAAGCCATACTCCAGAATAATGTTTGTCTTCCTCTTGAATATCTTTACACAATGCAATGGTAATGGGGATTACTGCGACCAGCTTTTGAGTCAGTATTATAAATAGCAAACAATATAATTCCCATGATTCCCGGTGTGCCGAGGGATTTCGATTTTTTGGATTTACACTAATTCAATTCAAATTATTGAAATAAATAACATGCACACATGCAAACGTATGCCCCTAAAGGTAGATATAGCCGACTGTAGAAACCTTTCTGTCGTATGAACTGTGAACTACATAGTAATATAACGTGCGCTGAAAATGCAATCTTCTTTCAATACCTAAGCACCTATGTACACACTTGCATGTAAACATCATTGCAAAAGACGAACAAAAACAAAGCTATGCTGCTTGGCGAATCTACATTTAAATATATTGTCAAACCACTGAATATCCCTTAAAGTTCAGACTTAACTCGCCTTTACTCCCTGCAATAAATAATATAAAGCCAAGCTGGATTAGCATAAATTATCCGGCATTAATACACGACGAGCACTACTACTAAGACGTATTTACAGAAATGATAAAATGTGGAGAGTTGAGAATCCTGCCCAAGATTATTCCAAAATATTCACTACGCAAAAAATGGTTGTGAAATTGAAGGAAGAAATACGCCAGCTGAGCTGACTGGCTTTTGCCAATACATCCTATCTTAAAAAATTTTTAACATAAATTTCTCTTTGACAAATATATCACTCACGATAATGTATTACTGCTGCGGTTAACAATGTTTCCATTTTCTCTCCACTGCACTCTTGAATGAATAGCCCCGTAGTACTAGACAGGTATACATATACCTACACGTGTGTACCTAGGCAATTGAACAATCAGGCGTGTGCCCATTTCAAAGCAGCTTGGATAAATAGTAAATATAAATACAGCTTACCAACCTCTCCACACGTCATTTCACCACGAGTTTTTTAAAACTTTATCACACACAAGCATAATTATTATTATACTGGATAGTTACATCCTTTCCCTGTCGTCACACAGCATATCTAAGCTCACATGTACATGTCATTGATTTGTTTTTCTTGCTTATCTTTGGGTCTGGTCGTAATTGTAATGAAATTTTTTATGTAGTAGATACCTCTATTTAATCATTGTTCATAACCTGATAGCATTTTTCCTTTAATTAAGTAAACTGAGCTCCCACGACTATGACGGACGACAGCCCATTGAGATAAGACAGCTCAGGCAGGTACTATGTATACGCAGCTGAACGCCTAGCTGAGTTGAAGGCGAAGGAAATCGGACGATAATTCAGAAATACAGTTCATTGGTTGGGATATTTTAGTCGAAGGATTGATTATGCATTCAATGGTAACGTTCGTTGAAATTTCTCTTTGACATCAGAAATTAAACGTGTATTCTAGCTTCACTTTGTTTCATGATTTCATCAGCATGAATGAAGTCTATCTGGGCTGACACTGACTACTACACACGGAAGCGTAAGCTTTCTTTAACTTGACATGACAATGCGATGAGAATGAACCGTTTCGTCCCGTTGCTGGGCTTGGAGAAGAAAAAGGGGCAGACAAATATTCACTAATAATGCTCGTTTGACTCTGTCATTCATCTCATTTCAGTCTCCCTTCCTCCGTCCGTTCCACTCAGATCTCGCCTTTAATTTTCAATGGAAACCAAATCAGATACTTGAAAATATTTATCTAGTCCTATCATCCTCCTTCAACTACTTATTCTCAATCAGAGCCGTTAAATCCTGGAATTGATATCCCATCCACATAAAGGACATACTCTATAAATATGGAGAGCTCCCGATAATTCTCAAATTACGCTCAATTCTGACCCATCTATCAAGCTAGATAAACAAGTTTGACTGTCAACCTAGTCCAGGCACGTACATACCTCCTCATGGTAATTCAACTGCAAGCTTCCTTGTTAGCTAAGAAACAAGAGGCAGGGGAATGAATATACTTACCTAATCAAAGGTAATGCATAAACCAGCGTAAACAATGAGCCGCGTTGGAGATAAGCGTCCACCGTCTTTATATTCCTTTCAATTCGTAAAGCAGCTAGTCTATGCTATGCTCTCCCATGAATACACATAAGAACAAAAGCAACTACTAGGTACATAGGAACAGAGCACGTCATTTGAAATAATGAAATGCTCAACTTTCCGTACATCTACATAATTATATGATTCATCGTTCCTCAGGCGTTCGTTTGCATGAAGGAAGTTAACAAAATATTATGGATAGTCAGGCTCAGTTTAGAACAAATATTGTTGCTAGCTACTCAAAGATACGCTACATTAGGAGTTTAGTAGCAGCAGTGGCAATGATTCCTGTAAAACGTGCAGTTAAAATGAATAGCAAAAGCTAATGATATGATGTGATTATGTGAATCTCTCTCTCTCTCCTGGAGCAGAGTGAGTTCATCAGAAAAGTTCGAATCCAGGTCATCCATGAGAAGAGCCGTATCATATTATAATTACCATTTACAACGAACGTGCAATTTGCTCACAGCCATTCAAATTTCAAATATGCCCCCAATAATTACTACCCACGCACACACAGACCCTACAACTAATGCAGCTAGGTAGACATGGACTTACTTACGTATGGAGCTCCCAGATAAATTAAAACAGTAACCCGTGGAAATACGGTCGAGAGTACCCCGTCGTACAAACAATAATTAAATTCATTAGACAATATTACACACTACCGCTTTTCATTATACGAAAAAAAAACAACTTAGAAACATACCTCAGAGATGAGTTAACACATCTTTCGACATCCCCAGCCTTTCTTACGATTTGCAAGTCTAAGT
>JAQFZC010002422.1:0-23185 GCA_034695205.1 Dicyrtoma fusca | reverse complement strand
ACTTTACAAAAAACTATTTTTCAAAAACAGCACTTTACAAATTTCTATTTTTCAAAAAGAGCACTTTACAAAAAACTGTTTGTCAAAAACAGCACTTTACAAAAAACTATTTTTCAAAAACAGCACTTTACAAAAACTATTTTTCAAAAACAGCAGTTTACAAAAAACTATTTTCAAAAACGAGCACTTTACAAAAAACTATTTTTGAAAAACGGCACTTTTTAAAGACATTCGTTTTTACGTAATTCCCAACAATCTTTTATCAGTTTATAAAGTGTGTTAGTATCTACTAGTTTAACACTTTTTCAAAAATAGTAAAACTGCTAATTCAATTTATTGAAAATGTGTATTGTGTAGTAGTGATATGTAATCACACTTTGTATAAATCCATATATGTAGGTAAAAAATGGATTGCTGGGAATTACTTCAAATTAATATTAGTAAGGAAACATTGTAAGTGTACATGCGTCAGTCAGAATGCCTTCTTACATAAGATTGCTTCTACACCCACGATTTACTTCGCTACCTTGATCTCTAGAGGAATCTTTGAGCATCATTAACTAAATCTAAAGCGTAGTAGTACTTATAAACTTGTATTCCAAAACTTCAATGTCATAGTCAGCCTTCACACATTTGTTTTTTACTGACCACAGTTGATCACCACTGAAACTGATGCGCACCTGCTATTTAGTCCACGCACAAAAATTAAATGAATTTAGGAGAGAATGTGCTCTACGGCATTGTAAGCACGTTTTGCTCTCTCTTAAATATTATTACATAATTTATCATTATCATTGCCTCTGTTAGATAATTTAGATAGATGTTGACTTGGTGGTTGTTACATTCAACTTTCGACGGCTAGTGGATGGACAGTGAGCAGGTAGCCTTGTGTCAGTCAGTCAGTCAGTAGTTCCCTTTCAATTAAAGATTAGCTACCATTTACAGTTAGACACTTCAAAATAGAATGTGATTTAAATTAAACGTTAAACTAGAATAAAATATCTACCGGCTGAATAAATTAAAGTTCCTTACACATTATGTATTAGTTCTCGGTCCGTCCTGTCAACTGTTCCACTCGCTCTCGATCGTTGTGCTGTGCAAAAGCAAAGTTTAAAACAATCAACAATTGAAAGCAAAGGGCATTAAATTAACTAAATTGAATATAATAATGATTTTTGAGATAATTGGATTTGTGCTTAGTTCACTAATCGCAGGATTCTTTCTCCTTTTTAAGTACACCGGTGATGTCTACCCACGCTGTAAGAATTACCTGTCACCTGTCGCACAGTCGCAATCAACAACAATAATCAATCAAACATAAATTAGTTTACTAACACTCTTTATTTATTCTTTTTATGACTTTGGTGGTTCTAATGTATTTGTTTTTTGTTGACAGTTATAAAAAGAATCTTGTACAGTCAAGCAATAAAGAAATGGCAAGCGGGTCTTGAGCAGAAATTGCACGTGTACAACAATCTTTACCCGACAAAAACTGCCGACACCGGGATCATCGTCGCACCTCAAGACACACTCTTGGAGAGCCCTCGCAATGTCAACAGTAATTATGTGAGTGCAAGAATAAAAGGGATTAATTAGATATTTATTAATGAATTAATTATGAATTATGATTATGACTTATTGTGAATTACAACCGTAACAAACTGTCAACTGTCAACTGTTGCTCATTATTCAAGGAAGCCGACGATTTACTCTTCTATGGAGTGGATGACGCTGAGAATGGCTTGGTAATTAAAATTACCCGATTTTCCGAAAATGTAGCGGAAGCTTTGATCTATTTGAATTTCAGAGGGCGTCGTTTCACAGGTCAGTCAAGGGTCAATAGGTCATGTCAGTTACTTTAGGGGGCGTCCACTAATTACCTACGTTAGCAAAGAGGGAATCTTTTTCCTTTTCTAAAAAATTCATTGCATTAATGATCAGTGATTAGTGATATTTTTGGCATTTTGATTGTTGGAAAAACATTACTTCTTAAAATAATCGTAAGTGACTGTAAGTAACTTCTTTTTTTTTGTACAGCGACATGCACGGGGAAGTCAGCGAGCGTGGACGCCGTGGAGTTCTCTGTGGGCAACTTGAAACTAGAAATTGTGCAAGGGATGCGAACTTGGAGACTTTGGTTTAATGGAATTATGAGGTAAGAAGTCTAAAAGAATAATATGCTGTACAAGTATTCGTAATAAATTCAATAATTAAATCAAAATTTTAATTAGTAGGTATAAAATAAGCATTTTGAATTATTATTTTACCAATTTTTTGATTAATATTAATTTAACAGTGACGCAGATAATGAGGGGACGCAGGTCCACACTTCATTCAACGTTCTGTAAGTCATTTTGAAATATTATTCATGTGCATTCAATTCCTAGATAATACTAAAAGTGTTTGTACCTTGAACTCTTAACTTTTAGTAATTGATTCAATTTGATTGTCTTTTTTCTTATAATCAATTTTTAAATCAGTGTGTGTAAAATGTAATTCAGTAGTATTGCGGCTTTGTCTAGTGGGATGCTTAATGAAGTGTTGGCAGGTGTTGTATTGTCAAATGTAGGGTAGTTCAATGTCTGATTGTAAAAATATTTATTGGGACTAGTCCTCGTATAGGGGGTGGATTTGCGCCAGGTTTTTGTATAATTCGCATGCAGTGTCGGTATCTACAAAATATAACGTAATAGTGAACGCGTGAATCACTGAATACAATACCAACTATTATTATTATCTGTAAGCGGAATTTGAATGGGAGATAATTGTTTTGATAAAATAAAAATGATTTGCTTGGAACGTACAGGTGGAAACCATTGGAATGGCCAACGGACTCTCAAAAGAATGCCAACTCAGCCTTACTCTCGGAGCAGATGGCTTCCAATACAAAATGTGGTCAAAGTCTATTTGATTTGGAGTAATGATAATTATTTTTACTACCTTAATTCATTACCAAGTGCACAATACACCCATCCCGATACCACTACCACTTATTGTTATTAATCAAGGTTTGAATGACCGTATGCATTTTTCAGTCCCATAGCTATCGTATCAAATCAAGTTAGCCTTCACAGCTGTGATGTGTAGGCTAATTTGTGTACGTGTATAGTGATAGTGCTACTGATTCCTGAAAATAGTTAAGTACATGCTGCATAGTAATTACGTGGATGGCTTTGATACTCTATTTAGAAATTTACTCCCACATGGCTACTCCCAATTTGGAACCTTTCACGGGCAGATAAAATTGAATGACCCATCCAGCTCCTCCGTCGTCACTGAGAAGGAAGAGCAAATTTACTTTTATGGATTTAAAGTTCGTCAGTTTTTAAATTTATCTTCGAAGGCTCCTGTGCTGGCACACAAAGGATGGGGCCATGAACAATTGGAAGTATTTGCGTGGTCCGGCGCCACCGGACAAGCCTTTCGTCTCTCCTCTAACAATGGTTCGAATTAAATGGAATTCAAATGAGTAATATTTTTTTCTTTTCAGGATGATTTGCAAGGGTAATAGTGTGAGAGTATTTATGCTTTGTAGGAATCTGGGTTGATGGTGTAACGGCTCATTCGAGCAATCAAACCTATTCGGTCACTGCAGTGGATACCTTGCCTGAAAACTTCAAGTCAGTTCACGCTCTGCCAAAATTCTTTACATTAAAAGGTAACTATTTGTTGTGAATTGATTTTTAAGGCTTGTAAGTATGTACCTATTCAACTAAGTACATTGCTGATTCTTTGACGCCTTTAATAATCGTAAAACAAAATAATTATTTCAGACTCAAGCAGAACCCACCAAATTGAAGTGTGGCCTCGGTTCTTACAAAAGGCTCTACCAAACTTTGAAGTGAACCAATTAACACTGACATTAGACGGAAAGAAAAGTCATGGGATTGTTTTGCGGATGCTGGACAGGAACGTTATTAGCGAATCTGTTAAAGATAAACAAGCGGAGTACCGCCGGCAAAACCAGGAGCGAAAGGTCACATCATGTCATGAAGATTCCCTACAAGATTTCCTCTCCCTGGACTCAACGGCTTGCCTGAACGTAAAGTTTGTGGGTGGCAAAGCGGCGTCCTTAGCTGCTCTCCAACAGTTCTCCGCCAAAGAGAACGAGTTGAGTGGGGATGGCGAGGTAAGAATTGCAAAGACTACCAACTACAATAATTACTAAAACACAATCATTTTTACGCGTTTCTTAAATTCTTGTAATTACTAATCGAACAGGATATTTGACTAAACAATTTGTTTCCTTTGATTTGAATAAATTACTAGTTTAAAACTGCCGAAGGCTTTTGTGCTACAACCTCCTTCTTCCGAAGAATCTTGAACTTGACCGAATTTACAAAAATTTTCAGTAATGTTACAAGCGATTCGGAGCTTCAGCAAGCATGTAACGAGTACGTTTGACGTTTACATTTTTTTTAAGTTTGGATTTCAAGGCAGTTGAAGCTTTTGCTCAAAACAGTTACGTGTCTGTACATTTTTGACTAATTTGAATTTTTCAGCGTACAAAACTTAATTCTGAACTCAGGAAAAGAGGATGAGATTTCTCAGTTAGTTTCTGTTTGGATTAATCGAACCTTTGTCAAGTGTAAAGATGGGAAATTTTTAAATATGAAAGCAGAGCGTTTTGCTGTACGTTCGTCTGGGACTTTGGAAGACACTGCGGACATTTCATGTGCTGGACAGAATGACACATTTTTGGGTGTTAAAGAGGAAAAGGTTGCTCGGAAAATTATCGAGTGCTGGGCTTCCCTTTTCTCGAGTCAGTCCGTTCGTTACAGATTGTAAGTCAAGGTGAACTTTGCACTTAAGTACAGTCTGTACTGTCACAAATCAGCGGAATTTTAAATGAAATAATAATATTCGTAATTGTTTATTTAGGAATCATGGCCAGCCGGCTGTAAGTGACATGGGTGTTGTAGTGCAAGCAATGGTCAATGCAACCGCGGCTGGTGTCATCTTTACCGCTGATCCCATCACGGGAAATCCCTTTGAAATGCTAGTCAATGCCAACTACGGACTTGGTGAAGTAATCCATTTTATTTCTAGTCAAAATTTGTTTTTATTTTAATTTTAAAATTTTGAAAGTCTAAAGGTAAATTCTTAAAAAAAAATCCCCGTTTTTTCTGACTTTTTACCTCATTTTTTGTATAGTCGGTCGTCTCTGCAACGTGTGACCCGGACACGATTAAAATCCTCCGAAGTCGGGACACGAGGAAAACCTTGTCGATTGGAAGTAAAATAATTGGACAGAAGAAATTAAAGATAGTTGTCAACGAGCAGGGGACTGGATCTACTCAGGAAGTAGTTTTGAATGAAATTGAAAGTAACTCTTGTTGTGTTCCCGACGAAGTCGCTTTGACTTTGGGACGAGTCGCACTTCAGTTAGTGGCTGTCAATGACGGGAGGCCGCTGGACATTGAGTGGGCCATTGATGCGGTAATTTTATTATTACGTCATTCATTTTCTTTTAGAATTAATGATTTCTACATAGCTGTGTTGGAAATCCTAGCTTGAACAGAAAGACTGCTGTAGTGTTTCAAAAACAAATCGTGTAATATAGTACTTTCTTTACCCTTTTAAATAATAATTGTGATTTCATTCTTTTCCAGAATAATCTTTACATCCTTCAAAGTCGTAACATAACATCTTTGGACTCGTGGACAGATTTTGAAATCATACACGAGCACGATACGCCGTTGCGAACGCCGTTTGAGAGGTTAACAACTGCCAATACAGGGTAAGTAATGTTATAAAGCTAGAACGCCCAACTCAACAATGGCAAATTTATTTGTAAAATATAAAAATTTCCCGTTTTTGTTTCCTTTATTTTGAATCCGTACAAATAAGCAACTGAATTTTCGGCTTCTTATGTCCTTTGGTTTTGATTTCCGTCTGAGCAGGGAGGTAATGCCTGGAGCTACGTCAACTTTAGCATTGTCTTTGATAGTTAGGTCATTAGACGTAGCTATTCAAAGTCTCCACTGTGACCGATCAGGGGAAATTCCAAATCCGTATATCTCCAAATCCTGTGCAATTGCCCGTTCAAGGCTACTTCTTAATGTTCTTCAGACACTCTACAGAAATAATGAACCCGAGATCCAGCCTGTGTCCTTAGCCATTGACTTGACAATCTTTGGTCATGGCGTCCTGGACGAAGAACTCCATGAACTAGCTATTCAACGGTGGGGTGTGGATTCCAATGGGAAGAAAGTGAAAAGTCTTTTGAGCATGGTTTGGCTTCTGATAACAATGAATAGAACAGTTAAGAAGGCTACGAAGCGCTTCTCAAATTACGTCCTAGATTTCAATGATGTTGCTCAGGATCCCAAGGCACTTTACGAGCGTATTACCCACTCAGTATTCGATGCAATTGAGGTAAGTGCAGTGTTTTGAAAACTGCTTCTGGAAATATTTATAAAACTTTTAACTGTTACTATCCCCCTCGCCAAAAACTCAGTTATTGCTTCTGGTTTTCCGCTCAATTTAGTGCGATAGATATTTTACCGTGCATTTGGCATTTTTCCGTGTTTTTTTTTTTGCAGATTTGTAAGTATCATTGTAGCATGTCTGAAGCAAGTAGTGGGTCACAAATATTTGCATTTTTATTCCTTTCTGAAGGACGTAAAGGTAACATAAATATACTGCGGAATTAGTAGAAGAAAAATTCTTGATAATTAAAATATGTACTTCATAATTTTGTTGTGATTTAATTTGTGATCAATACTTATTATTGCCGTCAGTTACTCACCTTTTTTATTTTTGCTAACAGCATGCGACTGGGATACAGCTCTGTACAATGACGTCTCGAAAATCTTGTCAGTGTGTCAAGACGTGGAGTCGGCTGACATTCCGAGTGCGATGGATAAACTAGCTCAGATTGTCATTGATCAAGGGGATGAAGTCGTTGCAAGTTTGACCACTGGTCAAACTCCTGTTCAAGCCTTGGCAGTTATTTTAAAAAATCCAACTCTCAGTGAAGCATTGGATGAGTTCTTGGGCAAACATGGACACAGAGGCGTTTTTGAGGTTATTTCGTTTAAATATTACTATTTGGCCACATTTTATATTTTCTCGTTACTTATAATACATTTTTTCTGGTATTTTTCAAAAATGCTTTAACTTTGTATTATATTCTAATAATTTCAGCTGGACTTAATGCGTCAGTCATGGAAAACAGAGCCCACGGCCCTCATTCTCCTCCTGCAAAGTATTGTCAATTCGAAAACAAAATTTAAGGATTCCTGGAAAAGTACGGAAGCTCAGTCGCAAGTCTCCAATAATGATGAGGCTCTGCTGGACTCTTTACAAAGCAGCATGAAAAGCCACACAAGGTTACCATTGAAGCTTTTTATCTCGTTATTAATTATTATTAAAAAAAAATTAGAAATATACAAATATAGAAACAAACAATCCCACAATACTTGATAGTTTCATTATTTTGCGCAGAACACTGTTGAAGTATATCCTACCTTACTGTCGCAATTCGGTATGGAATCGTGAGAAGACCAAATCCCTAGCGGTGGCTGTGATCAATCAATTGAAACTTGCATTCAATCAGCTGAGTACATTGATGGCTCGGGAACAACTGATCAGTGACGCTAAGCTCATCTATCATTTTACACATGACGAAATCCAGCAGCTCTTGGCTAGGAGTCCAAATAGTTCCAGAATCCTTTACAAGTCAGGCTTAATTTTTGTTTTACAATTAAGTCGTTATTAATGGAAAAGTATTTTTACAGTGCTAATTGTAAGTATAGTATTAACCTTAATTTTATGTAAATCAACTTTTTATAGAGCTATGCGACGACAAAAGCTTCATAACTTGTTGGAATCGGAAGAATTTGAAGAATTAATGGTTGGCGTTCCTGAACCTGTAAGTTTACCGTTATAATTACCCAAAAAAAAAAACAGCCTCATTCCATTTGGATTACTCTGCAATTTTCTTTTCAATATCATTATTTTAATTATGATGTACTAATCATTTTCAGACTGACAAAAGTATTCCCATAGAAGTTGGCGACAGCATCACGGCCACTCCAGTAAGTACAGGGAGAATACAAGGAACAGTCAAAGTATGTACGAGTGTGGAAGAGGCCTCGCAATTAATTCAACCCGGTGACATCCTCGTCACGCACTCGACCGATATTGGCTGGTCGCCTTTTTTCCCCATTTTAGGGGGAGTTGTGACTGAGCTTGGTGGCCTTATTTCCCACGGGGCAGTCGTAGCACGAGAGTATGGGCTTCCATGTATTGTAGGGGCAACACACGCTACCAAAATATTTAAAACGGGTATGTGAACTCAAACAATGCAATACACTTAAAGTACCCACCGTGTCCAACTAGTCATCACAAACTATATCATTGCTGCTGATTACAGGTGACCATGCCGTCTTAGATGCATCTAAAGGAACTCTGTTCAAAGTTGAAACGCCGCCAGCAGTATCGCCAACCAAAACCAGTGATTCACCAAAAATTTTGATTCCAGGGAATAGATGAGGATCGATCTAATTACAACGAACGAAACCTATAAATTAGAAAAATTACCGTGCAACTATTTTTGTTCAAAAAGTTTCCAAAATAATCATAAAAAGTCAAAACGGGCACAATCTAATGCAATGTCTACCTAGGCAATTCTAGTTTACTTAAACACGTATTTTGCAACACCAAGTATTACACATGTTGACGTGTGCCTTCCGTTACCTTTTTTAAGCTATTGTAAGCGTTAATCAATCACCAAGAATAATTTAAAAACCGTCACCGTATTCGCGTTCAAAATTACGTTTTCTTCCTTTGCGAAGAGGAATGAATCAGAGGAGCTTTTACAGTAAAAGTTATTCTCGTTATTTTATTTTGTTTTCAAAATCTTACCAAGAACATCGAGAACTGTAATTCGTAACGTATTCTTAAATAAACATTAATGTTATTACCATAATACTAACATTGAGTTTGAATTACTTTCATTTTCACTGCTTCTCATAATCCATTTATTATTCTTTTGCTAGAACTAGATTAAAGACTCACATGAGTGATTGGATTTGTTTTGGATTCTTTTTTTTTCGATTTTGGAATTCATCACAATTCGACATTTGTTTGACGACTCAAAAGATCCTTTTGATTCCTCTTATTTATTACTAAATTTATTCTTAAATTGGTAGTTAGAAATTTTGAAATGAATATTCACAGTTTGCGCAATCGTGTACATCGTCATTTTTGTTATACGATGTTATGCTAAGAGTACCCGCATGCAATTTCATTTTTCACAATAATTAATTATTTCAATTTGTTATAATTCCTACCTACAGACCATTTCACAATTTCACATTTTACTCACCACAAGCACTTCAAAGTTGAAATTTTATAAAAACATAAATTTAAATATACTATATACTTAACAAAAAGTAGAAGTAGTGTATTTAAAAATAATAATTAATTAGTAATAATCTAATAATTATTAATGGTTCATTAAATACGTCCTGCAATACATTTTATAGCTGCAAAGCAGTTGCACTACTACACTTACTTTTTATACTAGTTTAATCTTTAATTACTCTATTCAAGAAAAGGAAATAATTATCCCGATTACTGATCTAATTAATAGTTTTAAATATTGCATACTTCATCTCTTATCTTATCTTAGGCAAAAGTTGTGGTAGTACAATCATCCATTCTATTTTGGACAGTGCACCCCTTACAAAAGACGATAATTAATAATTAAGTATAGTTTTGAGATTGAGAACGCAATTATTGGTAATTCAATAGCAATAATGATAATCTGAATAGACTGACCTGGTCATAGGAGTAGAGACATAAATCATAAAAATAGAAACAAAATATTTGGATACCGATTCGATTTTTTAGTCTTGATTAATATTAATTATCATTTAATAATGTCAATACATTAAATTCGTAATGCGTATCAATCTAGTAAATTGTAATTAGTCTAGATTTTTCTGATTAGATAGATTAGGTTTTTTTTCTCCTTATGCTCCTTTTTGTTTTCATGTACTTTCTTTCTAACTGTCGCTTAACTGATTATGCATACATTATTTCCCCATCCTTTCATTTCTCTCTTATGTTGTAGAAAAAGTTGTAGTTGTCTTATTTACTAGAAGCACGTTTTCATTTGCGCTTCGTGTGTGTTCACTCTCTCACAAAAAAGGACGATCAGAATTGAAATTCCAAATACTTACGACATGACGGAATTATGCAATTAATGAGGCTGCAGCATAGCTGACCGATGAATCACTTTGATTGTGGCACTGGTTTGATTGGGCATATTTTAGAAAGCGCAGGTTTATCTTCTTCTTCTCATTGTCCGGAAGGTGGTTGACCGCCTACGAAATTATTCGAAAATCCGCAAAAAAGACATTCCATATAAATCAAACGGTTTTTAAAAGAACATAAACGCACAGTACACAATGACTGTACAAGAAAATACACACGCAACATATACATAATTAATGAACTGTCTGAATACAACATACATTGAGCAAAACGCCGATGGGATGACGACCACAAATCGTATTTCCATACTGTCTTAAATACTCCGTGAATTGAGCCGGATTTAAGTTTTCGATTATATCCATTCCCTGTAATATTATTCAGGTATTAAGATCGATACTTACTGGTCACTAAAAATTATTTTACGTAGGGTAGACGTTGGTTGCGATAGAAGACTCCATTATTACTCTTGACTCTTATGGCTAGGTATTTTGCTAAATAATTTGAGGCGACTAATTTGTACTGTGAATTTCTGCGCAGAGCACAACATTAGAGGAATACATTTTTATAAACTTGCTTCTTTTGAAACTGCTATAGCATTTTAACGCTTTCCAAGAGGATACCGTACCGCATATGAGCATCTACTTCAATTTCTACAAATGATTTTTGTGTTACATACCTGCTTATCTAAAGTTTGGATGGATTGATAAATGGCTCCCTGAGATTCATCGTAGTAAGTATACCGAAACCGTCTTCCCCAATGACAAAAGTCCGAGGAAATTACGAAACTATATACACATGAATTCAACAAAATTAAAATGAGAATGACATGCTGCCTTGAAATACAAAATAATAACACAACAAGCTTGAGCATAATAAATGTAGTGTGTGTTTCATAATTTTAAAATAATAGAGAACACCAATGTAAAAATGTGCATTATAAATTATAGAAAACTGGTAGAAAAGTTGAATTACAGGTTAGTTGGATCGGCCAAATAAGGCGAAAATATTTTTCCGTATAAGGCTTCCTTCTCTGGCGTTAAAGATCCAACCATCACAGGGACTATTCGGAAAGAATTCTTGAAGCTAAGAATGAAAACAAACAATAAATTGGTTGCCAATCATTAGGTACTAATAAATAAATAAATTAGTACAATTTATTTTTAAGTTAATATTATTGAACTTACTCTTCCATCACTTTGGCTACATAGGGTAAAGTCATCTCGAGCGAGTGCTCATCCTCATCGACATTAACACTCATCCTTTCGAAGGCACCCGTGGCATCCAGCTCAGAGTACACTTGTTGGTCAATGACTAAGTCATAGAACGGTGTTTGATACTTCCCCACAGATGAGATTGCACAACCCCCAAGTCTTACGTGATGAGATGGTCCCAGAATAAATACTCGTTGAACAACACTTGGACTTATCTGACAACATGAAATTCGAACACTTACAACCCATTGCCACTAAAATCTTGCCACTTTTATACTTGTAATACTTGCTGAACCATTTAAGCGTTAATTGTAGTATTCAAATTAAGTAAGTACTTACCTGACGATAAGCATGAGCAGCACATTCTCCGCAGTACACATAACCAGCATGTCTATTATAACCACACAAAAAAAACAAACACATTAATAATTTCTTTTTTAAATCCGAGATTTCTGCATTAATGGTTTCAAAAGTAACTAAAAAAGATAAATAAATGCTAACACAAATGCATATTTGCTATAACTTGGTGGCTAACTTACGGGACAATGACAGCACGGGCGGGTCCGTGAATTAATTGAGAACTGCTTAGCCACCCGTCTAGCTGTTTCCCAAGTTCTTTAGCTATGATTAATAGACAAACAAATATTGCGCATATAGTACGTACTTGACTTGGTTTTTTGCAAATTATATTTTCCCAGGGTTATTATTAATTAAGTACCTGAGCCAGAATACCAACTTCCAGCATGAGAAGCTTTTCGTATATTGTTCGACATGGTGCTTTTGGTATACTTGAGATCGTTATTTTTCTTCTACTATGAAACAAATGACCCCACCAAACACAAAATTAGACAACTAATCCATCATGGTTCACAAATGCGCATTCAACAATGCCGTGTTCATTTCTCCTTAATTACAAACTATATATATTATACTATACGCTTGAACTATAATTACAACACAACGACCAGAATTTTTGGTTTAGCAAACCCGTCGGAATTACTTAATACCAACGTAACTGCGCTAACATACAGATGTTATTTCCATAAAAATATTCAATAAATGGGCAGATTTAAAGTTTTGGTGTAATAAATCTTAATTTGGATTTTCAAGACTTTTTCTTGCACTGCACTGCTTCTCAATAAATATTTCACATAGTACATAATTTTAATACATAAGATATCATACATAATCACGACCCTCGATTAGTCCTTTGAGCAACCAAGTGCTTTTTTATAAGCAAAAATAACAAAAACAATGATGCATTACAAGTACAACACATAATAATTAATTGACTGCTGTTACAAAATAACTCCACTACAGTTGGCACTTTGGCACTGCAATGCAGCATGAATTTAAAAACTTACCTTTTATATTTGAGATTTACAATGTTTGTTTATTCAAGTAAGACAAGGAACGATGAAAATCCTGAAGCCAGGGATAATTTATAAATCTTGAATTGAAATATTATTTATAATGCCTTTGGTGTTTTTGACTCCGTTCTGATTTTGATGACTAGCCTGGTAGTTCCCTGCTTGTGTTCGTATTCGTATTGTGTTGTCAGCGTCTGTCAATCATTCACAATTTATTTCATAACATATTATTAATCATAATTTCCACAAAAATATGATCAACGATTCAGGGTGACTAGAAACTAAAAGTATCACAGATCAATACAATGCAGACAGCACAGCTACATATAATTACACTGCTACACTGCATTACTGACAATTACACTCTTTTACATTTGTGTCAGTTCCGCCTTGGTCTTTTTTCGTTTATTTTCAGACTATTCTGTCTCCACAATTCTTACAACAACTATTATAATTTCCTATGCCATAGAATACTACTTTAGTATTTCTATTGCCCTATCCCTGCCCCTTCCAAATACAAGTTACTAATGTTACTACCTAATGGAACTTCGTAGTTCATGCTTTCAACTTTTAAGATGACTCATAATAAAATCGTATTATCAATTATAATTATTATCTTATCACTATTCTTAAGAAATTCCGCAGCAGCAGAAATACAGCCCACATCGACACATAAATCTTGCTTGGGTTGGACTAAAACTGAGTTTATTAGTATCGCATGAATGAATAATATTTATATAATACCACTGTTGACTGTCTGCATAATGCATAATCTCGAATCTGCCTGTCACCTGTAACAAAACTGAATGAACTACATAATTATATATATTTAGGATTTTATATTGTTTTTAGATTTCTCTATAGAATACAGAGAAATTCTACAAACAACAATATTTAATATAAATTATACAACACTGACAAGACAGACAGAAACAACAAAAACAAAAAAGAGAAGCACGAACAACGATCAGATGGTTATTGGATGAACTCGAACAAAAAAAAACTCTCACAGGAAAGTCGGTCAGGTGCTCACGATGACAGTATTTACAGCTGACTATAGTAACTACTGACTGGTTCCTGGTGATCTAGTAAAACGATTTAATTTAAAAATTAAATTACGCTCACATTAAACTGCGTATTACATCCAACATTGAAACGACGCAGATGATCAAAATCAAACAAAGACCTCAACTAAACGAGCAACCAGCCAGCCAGCCCGTTACTTTTACAAGTAATAATAATAATCAAATAATCATCAAATTCAAATGATAAATAGATTGTATTACGACAAAAATTGAAGAAAGTTGAAAGTTGAGACTTGGAGAAGTGAGCAGTAGCAGTCGCAGTGAGGAGGAAAGTTGGTTGAGGTTGGACTTGAGTTCTTGAGAAGTGTTGTGTTGTGTTGTAATTTAAGCTGAAAGACGATCTGTGGAAGTCTGGGTCTGGGATGAGAATGAGATTTGAGATGAGATGATGATCCGATGATGATGAGGCCAAATCCAAATTGTACCACAAAGTCAAAAGTACTGTCGTCTGTCTTTGTAATTTTGTAGTTAAAAGGAAAAAGCTAACTGCCACTGACACTGCCTCTGAGCGTAGAAATAATTGCCAAGAATCAAAACCAAGTATTTAAGTAATAAAGTAATAATAATAATCTTAGACACAAAATTACTCAAATGCTTCCAAGTGTTAGGATTCAGGGCAAAGTACTGTGGGCTCAGGGAACTTTGAGGATTTTGTGGGCGTGGCTCGTACGGCACCAGCACACTACGCTTCGATTCAAAAGTGTTCAAGTTTCTTTGAGGCTACGGTACGCCATAAAAATACAGTTTCTGGGTGGCTTCTTTTATTTATGCTGCTTTATGAATATAGAAAGCAGGGTACGTTCACATATCAAGCACAATTTTCCATTCGCAATGAAAAACAAGAAAGAAGGCTCGAGCGCGGTCTGAATTTTGATTGCGCAAAGGGCACTGCTTGTCTGTGTATTTACAACCCTTTCTTTGTCATTTAAAGATGTCCGAAACGTATTTGCACTTTTTTAAGTGTGTAAAATGCCAACCGCCGTGAAATAATAATTCTTATAAACTTGCAAGTACACTCTACCAGTTCACCACATCATAAACGCATCATTTTAGCCAAAAAGTGAGTCCTATTTTCCGCATCATAATCGCATCTCGGAATTTCATTATTATGATGCAATTATGATGCGATTATGATGCGGCAAATAGGACTCACTTTTTGGCTAAAATGATGCGTTTATGATGTGTGAGTTGGTAGAGTGTAGGTACTATTACAAATAGTAGATGTGCAAAGGTTTGTTTTCACGGACACTCCATAAACAGTAGTACCTAATTACTATTTATGAAATATCTAATTAACTGTGCAACAGAAAGCTGAGGACCTCGGGCTTACTTTTTTTTAAAGTGCAACCCATTCTAAAAACACTTTTAAAAAAACGAAAGCTTCATATTACCTACGCTACGACCTGCACCTTTTAAAGGAGGAAAATGCATTTATTAATCTTTTTTCAAATACTGCCAACTTTCATTAAATAAAATGCATGATCCAATGAAGACACCCGTATTAAGGGTATTAGTATGTGTACAAATATCCCACTTTATACGCAGTGATACGTCGCGTTTTCTTTTTAAAAATGTGTTAAACGACCGAACAGGACTTTAAAAGCACTTAAAACTAGGTAAATATTACATTTTCTCAAAGAGGAAAATATCTTAGGAATCAAGGTTTTACCTACTTTTTAATAAAAATTTGCCTTTCTTAATTACACTTTCATGGATTGCCAAAACATCAATAGTTTCGGGTGTCTCCGTCTCCATCTTTTAAAAGTCCTAATTACGCTTTGTAAAAGTTAAAATTCCTTATTGCAGTTTCAAAAAAAAGGCTTAAGTATTAACAGTAATTAGCTCTTACTTGAATGTAGTTTAATAAAAACAAGATAACAAAACTACTTAGCAAGCAATATTGTTTTTTTTAAATGTAATTACATCAAGTAGACATAATTACTAAATTACTAATGCCAGTCACCAGTATGCCTAGCGCCTAAATCTTAATTGCCGAGCTCTCCCGTCATTTTATGTAAAACAGGAGGAATAAGCAGCGCAAGCTTTGTTTTCTTAAAAACGTTTCTCGTTCTCTCAGGACTCGAGACCTGATTGCCGTGCCGTGTCGTTTCGTTAGTTTAGATTTTTAGAAAAAATCCTCTTGTCAGATACAAAATGACTTGGATTTTAATGGCTTACTAGTTAGAAATGTGTAGTTGTAGCATAGTTTACCGGTTCACACTAACAATACTGAATAATGGAAAATATGTATGGCGTAAAATGGGAAAAGGATGGAGGGTGGGGAAGGATGAAATTCCAAGAAGGTAATTTGTGGGTGAGCTTGGAGAGAGTGGTGGGTGGTTGAGTGTTGTTGGGAGTGGGAGGCGGGCCGTGGTTGGTGGATTTGAATTTTTGGGAAAGGCGCGCCGAAGGAAGGAGGAATCCTCAGAGACAACGTGTCCCATCAGCCACACTCAACCCATAGGAACAACCCGGGGGCCCCGCACACACTACGTCACCCACCCCTCCTCCCTCACCCGCACTCACATCCCCTCCCCCCCAACCACCCAACCACACCGCGTAATTTATGAGCGGCCCCCACAACACCGCACGGCACGTAAGTACCTTTAATTCAGCACTACTTTTGAGCACTACCACTTTGTATTATATGCGACAGACACTAGAGTTGTGAGTTCTATGAGTTCTCTCGTCTTTCCATCCGCAGTTTCCAACTTGCTTTGGACAGTCGGCAGATTTCCAGTTGGAGATTTCTTTCCCTTTTCCAATCCAATTCACATTTTTCCTTCCAAATAAATTCCAAAGGAAAAAAAAGGCGAATTATCTGTTTTTTCTCTGACACTGTCTCATCCATCCGATCCATCCAGATCCATGGTTTTGATCGTCTCCTTCCCTTGAGCCCTCTTTTACACTTGCCAACAAAATATCACATTTAAGTCCGTGTCTAAAATAGTAAAGTAAGTGGAACTTCGCTACTTGACTTCTATCAAATTAACCAAACAGTCACACAGACAACTACAAGTCAGAGTGCTAAGCTAGCACACACTAACAGAACCAGAACAGTTAGCAGCTCAGTCATCCAGTATTTTGTTCCATTAACCATTTATTCCTAGCCTTCAAAATTATTTATTTCTACAGCAAAATAATTAATGTACATTTTGTTATTCATTAATAATACATTCAACATTTAGTGTACTTACTTACTTACCTGTCGGCTGTGGTTGTGGTGGATAAAAAGAGCTAGGAATTAGGGATAGAATAAGATAGTGCCAATTACGATTGCGAATTTGCGATTTTTCTGGGTATGGGAAATAGAGTAGGTAGTTTCAGTAGTTTGTGATTCAAATCTATCGTCATAATTTTCATATCCGGATTTACTAATAATGTGCCATTTGTCATTTGCAATCATAGTATTTTCGTACTTTGTACTTTCATATTGAAATTTTATTTTCGCCATTTCAGCATTATTTCCACAAACCTACTTTTAACTTTGTTTCCTGTCTGCCTGTCAATCTCCTATTTGTTGACTCGTGGAGACGTGGACTGTCGGTTCAGTAGTTGGTAGTTCAATTGTCTTTCCCTCTATTAATCTTATCAAAAGCTCTAGCTAGCCTCATCTCCATTTTCAGCAGTATTAATAATATATTATGATTGTATTGGGAATTTTGTGACTAACTTCAGATCTGCGACATAAATTATTATTTTCAGTTCAGCTCAGTCATCAGTTGACAGTCAGTGCAGTTGGCAGTGTTTTAGGTTTCAGTTCAGTTATTCCGCTATAGCCAAACAGAAACAGATAATTACACCAACCTAGATTGTTGATTGTTATTCATTCATCATTGCTAGTGTTTAATTTCTATGAGTGTTGTGTTCCTATAAATTAAAAATTGTTGAAAGTTGAAATTAAATCTGAAATTATATTAATCTTGTAGTAAACTAATTTGTTGGGAAATCCAAATCAGCTTTGACAGCCCCGTCGCGTCGTCACCCGTTGCCCGTCACCCGTCGTGTCAGTCCGGTGTCCGGTGTGATCATGGATCCTGGGAAAATATTTGCTCTTAAATCCTCACATCATCATTTGATGAAGATCTCTCTTTTTCTATTTTACCTGGTGAGTACTTATATGGCGTACTTATATGACATACCTACTTATCCTAAGTCAAAAGTCAAAGATTATAGTTAATCAAATTAATGATTAACTGCTCTTGATTATGTTGTATGTCCGGCGTTCGTATTAACGATTAGCGATTCACACTTCAAGTGAGTGTCATGATTCTACAGCTACAGTTAAAAGGTGCTAGTAGGTACCAATGCAATAGTTAGTTGATGTTGATGGTTAGTTCATGGCGTCCTGCCTGTCCACACTACCAGTCCACTTGACCTCATAATTTAGTCAGTCCGTTGATGCAGTTGAATATTAAATAATTTAGTTTATACAAAGTTGAAAGTAAATACTTAATAACATTATACTCCACCACTAACGAACTAGGACCAATATGTAGTGATTTGTGATATATATTTAGCCCAGCTTAAGTATGAACGGACGACAGAAGTATATATTGTTAAATATTTAGTGTACAGTTTAGTGTTTATAAATTTTGAATGTGATTGTCACAGTTCACAGTAATGAATTATATTGTCAATTGTTTCGTTATTGGTAAGTTTAAGCTGAAAAAAGTCTAGACATCGCATATTTTTATGAAATCTTGTGTGGGGATAATTGATCTTGATGAGAGATTGCAGGTGTTTCAAGCAATTCAATTTTTTAGTAGTAATACTTTGTAGACCACAACATAGTGATGATGCTATTTTATCTCTTGTTTTGTGTTTTAAATAGTTTTGGTATTGTATTGTTTTTTTTTCCAGATCTTGATCTCGTTTCACAACCCCACGGACAGTGGAGCTGTCGAAATAGAAACTAATAATTTTGATTCCTTATTGGGTAAGTTGAAATACCTAGTTTTTAAAACAAAAGAATCTAAAACATGCAGTAAAGTAAGCTATAAGCGCATTATATGTAATTTTTTCCTTGCTTTTTCAACATATGAATTTGTAGCAAATACAAGTACATCTCAATACATTTTTTGCTCTATTTAATTTACTTACTTTAAGTTACTACGACTGCACTGTCAGATTAAATGTATGTAATTATGTTTTTAAAGTATTGTCATATTGTAAAATATTGCTGCATGTAGTCAGCGGTTAAAACGTTGCTCAATTAACATTCACTCGCTTTTACTGCTTGTCGAATCTGATATTATTTTCTCCGTTTAAGTCTCCGCTTGTAGTGTGGTTAGAAGAGTAGAAGACAGATGCTTAACTGCATTCACGCGCTTGTCAAATTAATTTATGACTTAATTGTACCTTACTGTATTTTGTTGTATTTAGTTAGTTCTGTTTATACTGACTACTACTGCAGACTAATTGAATTGATTGTACAATTGTTTAACTTTACTTTACAGCCTCGACAGAGTTAGTATTTGTTAATTTCTATGCGGACTGGTGCCGATTCAGCAATTTACTTGCCCCTATATTCGATGAAGCAGCGGACAAAATCAACAAGGAAATTGGAGATACAACCAAAGTTGTGCTTGGAAGGGTCGACTGTGACAAGCATGGTAAGCTTACTAACTTATCTAATAGTAATGAATGATTTTGTAGTTTTTGTTTCCTTGTTTATAAAACAACCATAGTAAATGCTACATACATACTTTACATACCTATACATACTTTTTGTTATGGAATTTATTGCAATGGAGTAGTTAAACAGATTATAAAAATTGTTTATGTTTATATTTTTTATTTATTTTTCCAGGTACGATAGCTTCCCGGTACAAAGTATCTAAGTATCCTACTCTAAAACTTATACGCAATGGTATTCCACTTAAGAAAGAATACCGTGGACAGCGGTCACCGGAAGCATTTCTTGAATACATTAAAAAGCAATTGGAGAGCCCAATTCAAGAATTTAAAGATTTAAATGAAGTTTTGAAAATTGATGTATGCTTTTTTAAAATCTTTAGTTGTTTCCTATGCGTAAATCTAAATAATTAAAAATTTAGTATTATATGAGCTCCCGCAAGCTATAATAACTTTATGTGTTTTAGTTGTTTTATGAGAAATTAAATTAAATACTTGTCTTTATGCTCTGTAGGAGAAAAAGAGAGTTTTCATCGGGTATATGGCAACAAATACTACCAAAGGATTTGAAACCTTCAGAAGAGTGGCTAGCAATTTGAAAGAAGATTGTTCGTTTTTTGCGGGTTTCGGGTTAGCGTCCTACTTTTTAATACTTTGACTTTTTACTTGCACTGAGCTATCAGAGCCAGAAATAAAAAACTAGAAACATCGAAACTGTAAGATTTCTTAAATAAAATATCTTGATCTAAATTCATGGTTGTAGAGAAGCGTCCAGACAGATGCACCCGCCAGATCATGATATCGTCGCCTTCCGGCCAGATAAAAGTCGTTCTGTGGATCAAGATGAAACGTTTACGGGAAATATTGAAAATTTCGATGAATTGCTTGCTTGGGTTCAAGCCAAATGCGTTGCTCTTGTCCGTGAAATCACCTTTGAGAATGCCGAAGAACTTACAGAAGAAGGACTGCCCTTCTTAATTCTCTTCCATCATCCCGATGATGCTGAGAGCGTAAAGAAATTTAACAATCTAGTACAGAACGAACTCCTAGAAGATCGGCGTAAGTTGATTTGAATTGGTTTTACTTACTGATGCATTTTGGATAACACGATTTGCTTTTAAAGCCTGTGTCCCTTATAAATTAAGCTGACCTAACCAAACTTTTTCATAATAGAGGCAAACCTCAGTTCTGAGTTTGTGAGTTTGCTTTTTTTAGTAAAATATTGATAGAAAGGAGAACGAGAACGGGCGAACCTATAGTTTTATTAATAGTTCATAGGATTTATACTTGCTGTTTGATAAGGATATAGTATGGCTGTTGAATACGGTCGTTACACGTAATGTTTCTGATTCCGTATATGTACTTAACAACCGTCTGTATGCAGGGCGTGAGAATTTTTCGTGCTTGAAATGCAAAACTAATAAATAATTTCCGTTTTTGAGATATTGCATTGCAATCAGGGGTTGCGCAGTTTTCTAACCCAAAAATAAGAATAGTATTTTTAAAATATTCCCACTTCAGAAGCTGTAAAATGAACTGTGTATTACTAGTAACCTTGAACTAAGGACATCAAAATTTATTAACTATGGTTGACCATGATGCTTTTATTTTAAATTGCAGAGAGTGTAAATTTCCTCACAGCAGACGGACTTAAATTTGCTCATCCCCTTCATCACTTGGGAAAGTCCGAGAAGGATCTTCCCCTCATTGCCATTGATAGTTTCCGGCACATGTACTTGTTCCCTGATGCCAAACAAATGGAAGTTCCGGGTAAGGTGAAACAATTCATTTCTAATTTACAAACGGGAAAACTTCATCGGGAGTATCATTATGGACCGGATCCATCCGAGCCACAAAATCAAGAAGTAGTGGCCCAACAAGCACAATTACCCACCAATCCCCCCGAGTCCACCTTCAAAAAATTGGCACCCTCTGAAAATCGATACTCGTTTGTATCACGTGATGAACTGTGAGCTTCCTTTTTTCTTGTTAACTGTAAACTGCATACATAATTATTACAAAATCGTAGTGAATTTTCAGAAATACTCTAAATTATAAGCTGTGTTAAATATTAATTGTAACAATTTCTGCAATTATGTTTGTATAATTAGTCCTTTTAGTAAGGATCAAAATCGCTAGCATTATTAAATTGATTCCCAAAAATCCCAATGAGCAATTATGTCTACCTACCTACATTTGCATGTTGTCGCTGGGGGTCAAAGGGTATGCTTTCCTCACCCTTTTCAACGCCTGTACTATACCGTACCATACCAAATAATGAATACCAACAAGCGATTTTAATAACAATAATAAAATCGCGATTTAAATTAAAAAGATTAGACACATAGTTTTAATGGCAGGGTTACCATTGCAGTGTAATTAACAGTTGTATAAGTTAAATAGGGCATCAGATTTCAAATTGTGTAAGGTTCAATCAAGTTAATATAATAAAATCCGACTTCGAGTAGTATAGAAGAAATTATGGAAAATCACTCCAGACACTCCAGAGAAAGAACGTGTATAGTTAATTTAACTGCTTCAAAGAACTATGCATGTGGCTTCATTGCAAACCAAATACTAACTCAGAAACAGAAGAGAAGAGCCCATACTCTACATCTACAGTCTACACAAATACATTAATTTACATTTTATAAAACGCACGTAAAATAATTAATGTACCATCACGTAATATGAAATATGAATACTCTTTGAAAGTAAAATATTTTTGTCATCTTGCGACCGTATTAATATTTCATCAGTTCAGTCCTTAAAATTGCTTTATAGTTAATTAAAGCTTAGTTTGTTGTAAGTACATAAAAGTAGACCAATGTTGAATAAATAGTTAGGAACTTAGGTAGTATTTAACATACCTACGTTATTTATGATTCTGTCCTATAGAGACTACTGGCTGTAGGTCTTTATGCTTCTCTCTTCTCCCATTTCTGCCCCTATCCTTTTCATTTGTATTCAGCTTGGGTATTTGTAATAATTTTCTGCCTTTTGTATTCAAATTATTATTATTGTTACTGCTATTAAGTAAATTGGTATTGTTACTTTAAGTGTAAGACTTGTGAGTCAGTTAAGAAAATATAATTATTAATTAATCCTACTTTAAATCATACATTGTTGCTGTGCAAAATGATTACGATAAAAATTATGATAACTTGTATAGTATAACAATCACGAGAACGTAACATAATTGTAGATTATTAGTTGCATAGTTATAGTCATGTTGTAATAACACTGCACTTTACACTTCAAGTGTGAGTTGAGTCCATATTTGAATTATGATATTTTGATTATCTATTCAAATTCGACTTAAGTTGCAAGTAGGAACTTAACTTACCACGAAGTTTCAAAAATTCATTTTTATGGCTTCAAATTATTAGAGATAGAAATACGAATTACTTACGATTAACCCTTTTTTAATATCCAACGTAACTTAGAGAAAGTTAGTGTAGTGGAAAGTGTAATTATTGTAATACTATACGCCACAATGGTTGATTGTTCTTCCATCAAAACAAGTTTATATTGTAAAATCACACAAGTAGGTACATTGTATTTATTGTCAGACACTCACCCACAATTATACGTTTACAGCAATTGAGATAAAATACCTAAATTGTTAAACACCAATTCAAAGGAAATAATCCTA
>JAQFZC010002421.1:0-23197 GCA_034695205.1 Dicyrtoma fusca | reverse complement strand
GCAAAGGAATTGGAGAATAGTAAAATGGGGGATGAGACCGACCCAACGGATAAGATTAATATCCCTGTTGAGAATGCGGAGATTCCAGTGGAGAAACCGGGCAACGAAGAGGCCATCGAAAAAGGACTCAAAGATGACGGGGCCCCAAATACAGAAACGGGAAGTGCAAGTGATGAGCAAACTGGAGGGCAAGTGGTTGAGTTGAGTCTTTCAGCTTCTCCTCCAGAGCCAGATTCAAACATTTCAGAAAATCATCACAGGGGGGAACCAGCTGTAATGAATACTAATGATCAGGCTCATCCCCAGCAGCTGACGGATACTCCACCGGTAGATCCAACTCAAACATCACAAGAACCCGATGCAGTATCTGGATCTACACTCCCGGTTCCGTCAAATAGTGATGAAGCCGAAGAAGAGGGCAAATTAGAGGGCGTTTCAGGGGAGGGTATTCATGTGGAGGAGGGGGTGGTCAAAGATGAAGTTATTCAGGACGATGACAGGAACAGCAGCAGCGGTGATGACGTCTTTGAGGATGCACGGTCGGACGATGCTAACAGTCCCTGCTGCTCTGGGGACAAAAACTCCCGGACTTCTTGTGAAATTGCTTAATAACACACGACACGTACCTTTTTAGGGCTAGGAATGATAGATGATAGATCTGTGGAATGAATTTAGTTTTAGTTGTACGGACACGGGGAAGCTACATCATAAATTTTTAGCATCAACTTTTTGTTCTTGATTTTTTCCCCATTTTTTTTCTTTGATGAATTTTGTGCTCGCTACTTCCAGCGCGCAAAGAATAATTTATAGCTTAATACAGTAGACATGACATTTATGTAAATCCTGAAGCGCATTGAATACAGAAACCGAATAAAGATTAATTTTTCAGCACCTATATAAAACAAAATTCCAGCTACTTACTTAGATCGGGGTTGAACCTGGTGTTGTGTCAAGAATTAAATATGCAGAAGGGCAATAAACCCGATGAAATACAGTGATTAGTGACGGGTGGATGAGACACTGCTCCATACGCTCACTATTTTTATTTCGGTAAAATGCAAGTAGAATTACTACACAGAACAGATAATTAAATAATAGAATCTTTTAAATGAAAACTTACTTTGTAAAGGTTCTGCTGGTCCTGGCTGTACACATTCCTACCCAGTTCTATGTACACAGAAATATGGAAGAAAGCACGCGAAGGCACTGTATACATACAGCATATTATTATCTGACATATAGGCAGGTTTCTAAATTAAGTTTTGAAGTTTGAAGGAGGTATATTTAAATGTTAGGTTAGTAGTGAATTACAACGACGACTTCATAATCATAATATATACCAAATAGCAATGGTACGATTATGAATACCGTCTGTTAAGAAGCAAAATGAGGCATATCAATTGATTATTATAAATACCTCATTTTGCGTCGTAAAGTAGGAATGTATGTATATGCACTGTTTTAGCTCTAAAATTGATTTTCAAAACCAAAGCATAATTGAACCAAGATCAAAATGCCCCAAGCAGGAAAAACGACCATGTAGCGGGTAAATATATTTTACCCCATGAGGGTAAAATGTATGTAAAATACATACTAATATTAATTATTGTTGGCTTGCTCGATCACTAATGACTTCAGAATTTGTGTGGTTCCATTATTTAAAATGATAATAACGAATCAGTGTTCAAACAACATCCATACATACATACTCCAACACAAATAATTAAACATTACTTTATTCGTCAAATCGTCTCAATAAAATTCTATAAATTGCAATATCAACTTGCTATATTCTTTGTACTCGTATATTATTTCGATTTTGATATATTAAATAGGTACCTCCTTTGGTTATTTTATTACACTGGTTATTATCGTGACTAAAAAATTATCTGCTGGAATACTATATTGTTGCTAGCACCATGATTTGGTCAGACTGTCTTCGCCACTATTATTAAGGAAATGAAGTCCATGATAAAGTAAATATGAGTGGCCGATTCATCTCAATAGATATCACATCTTTCACAGTTTCATTACTCGTACTGACTATTCCACCGAATCCATAGGAACCATCCAGATCCCATTTTAGCCCAGTAGTTTTGACAATTGTTTCTCCATTTAATGGAATGACTCCGCAGGTTAAATTGGTTTGAAGACAAATGTCGGTTTTGGTATTGCTATCACATTTGGTTGACGTTGGAGCAAGAGGGAAGACTAGATTTTGATGATCAAATAGATATAACTGAGAGTCCGTGCTCAATGATTTGATAAGAGTGTTGAGATTGGCAACTTGTTGGTCAAACCTCCCTGTCTTGTTTGAGGTTAGGGTTAGAATGGTCTTTGGAAACTATTCAACAGAAAAATATTATAATGTCATTTTATTGGAGTTTAACTATAAAAAATCGCTGCATTTTATTTCGTAAAATTGTGATGTTTATGATGAAAACGGTTATTTAACTGACGACTTACTGGCTGCGTTTGGCTTTCATTTGAATTTAAACACGAAATAATTTGGAATGCTTTCGTAAAATCAGTGTCATCCTGATCTGGAGTGGAGACAACCTTTACATTTTCCCCCAGGTTCTGAACATATGATAAAACGTCAGGTTTGATAGAATCAAAATCTCCAGTAACATAGTCAGGTAGTTTTAGATTAGCATCTTTCTTGTGCATCAAATACCATGTGTTTGTCCCTCCATCCACTGATACTCTCACCGCCGCTACAGTAAATAAGAGAATAATTATTTTGATAAACAGATTGACAGAAATGACTGACGATTAAAAACAATAAATATTATTATGCATTCTCATGATCGCGAAGCTCTTGATTTATGATTATATTATACTATTATTAGACTCCGGCTAATTTATTTTACAGCACATAGCAGCAATGCATAGAATTGTAATATACTGTACTACTAGTATATGCCCACGGTTTGAAACGATAAGTCACCCATTCAGCGGTTCAGCAAAGTTTAATCTCATAAGTCACACAATACAAAACAACTGATCTAACCTTGAAGCTTCAATCTGCACAATTAGCACACCAATTTTTATTCTTCTGCATTCTAATTCACGCCCTATATTCCACCAAATATAATTACAGTCCCTAATAATTACAATACAGATATTTAAACCAATTAAAACATGGAAAAAGGTCGAATTCATTCACGCGACATGACTACGAAATAATTGAATTATTCAATTAAAACCTTATTAATATATTAAGTAGCCCATAAATTCAACCAATAAATGCATTTAACACTGATTTAATAGCAAGAATGAGACAAAGAAAACAGGGGAAACACATCTACAAGCAGCTCCAAGATAATCAAGAACAACAACAACTTATGTAAATAATACATTACAACTTGTTGTTAGCAGCTACCTAATTCATAAGACAGAATGGATAGCAAATTAAAACAACAAAAAAAAACAAACACAAACAAAAAGTCATCATATCTACTTACATAAAAGGAAAACCTTTTTCTTTTAATTTATCATTTACAAACTACACACGGCACCACAGCAAACGCAACACGGAGCAGCAAAGACTTTATTAAATGATATTATTAAATTAACTACTACAAACTAACAAAAATCACAAATCACATTCACATTCACAACTCATAACAAAAACAAAATCAAATACTCTGAATGCACTCACACGGATAACTTAAAATAAAATTTAGATTTTTTTAAACGTATTTTTACTTCACTATTATCACTATAGAAACGATATTTGTATTACTAGGTTAGCTTAATAGGCTTCAAAAATACGGCCCGAGAGATTTAATAATTTATTATAATTGGGCACGTTGTACGTAATTAAATTCCATCTCATGCTTTTAGCCATTAACAAATTGAACAACTCAACTAACCCTGATTCCAGATGCGCGTAAACTGCTCTCTGTTGTCCGTATCCCCATTTTGATTTAATAAAATGACACTATATGGATGTCGAAGGATTGTTAGCGGTGAAATCATTGTTATGTTGCTTTGGAATTATTGGAAATAATAAAATGCAAAATGCAAATATTTGGAATTAAAATGATAAATATAACGTCGGTCCCAGCCGACGAGTGAACTACTAAAACAGTTATAAAGAACCACCTGCTACTTTGCGACTAAAAAGAATTTCCTTGACTGATTTCAGCATTCGAGCGTCAACTGTTGATCAGTTCAAAGGTCGAGTGCTACTGTCAACTATTTGCAGATTGGGACTAAAAACTGAAAAGAATGGTCACTTTTGATTCGACTTCTGTCGGCACGTTTCTTTGGTATTTTTGTTTGTAAATATTTGTGTTTAAATTTGGCAGAATTTTGTTGAGTCAGTTGTTCTTTATGGCGGCGTACACGGCAACGCCTAAGTGAATGCTGAGCAGTGCAGACTGCAGCAGTGAAGCGAAGCAAGCAGAGTCCAGCTCAGTTCCTTGAGAGTGCCAGTCAAGTGCCAGTGCAGCCAGCGATTGACGACCGACCAGCTAAAACTTTTTTAGCTGACTGCGTACGATTTTAAATGAGTTCTCCGCAATTAACTTAATCTACATTTAAAATGATTTCTCACATCATTTTAACTTTTGTTACACTAGCTTTAGTGCACCCGGTTATTTCGTACGGTAAGCACTTTTTTCCAGCACTTTCTTTAACGTTATTTTCCCTTCCTAATTTATACCTGTTTCATTTACTAAAAAATCGGAAAGCCGTTGCACTTTTACGTTAAAGAGCAGGCAAAAGGTGTGTTCTTGTTCTGTGTTTTGCCTCTTAATCTCTGACTCACTCACAACATTCATCAGTCATCTCATCATCAGCAGTTATCTTCGCCTTTGTTAGTCAGAGTATTTCCGGTTTCTTTTCTTATGCCATAGGTATTTTAGAAATGTATTTTGCCATTTAAATGATCTAATTCAGAACTAGGTAGATTATGTGCAGTTTTAATTCTTTTAATTGCATTTTAAATTAATGGTGCAATTAGCAATTTAGTATTTTTGCAGAGTGCGTAATTGGTAATGTAATCGTTATTAATTTATTTAATTTCTATTAGGCAAGTCAGTAAAATGAACTGTACGCCTCCCTTTTGTATTTGACTTTTGATATTGGATGTTCGGGGTTTAGATTTTTTTATCGATCAAATATTTAAAGGATTGGCTGCATTGACGTAATATTGACGCGATTAGTATTCTTTTCTTTCTACCCGCACCCTCATCCTTTACGACTGTGACTCTGGACTGTCAGTTGGTATTATACTCGAATGGGATATAATGTTGAATGTCGAAAAAGATGTAAGTTATTTCCTGGCAGGGTGACAGTTGACAGTGCGTGGTTGAAGGTGTAAGCAGCGAGTATTATTATTATTGTTTTTATAGGATATAGGGAGGGATGGGTTTGTCATTTCACAGTTTAGAATAGTTTAGATGTTATTCATTATTTAGGGTGCTGTAAAAACTATTTAATCTTCAATGAAATGAACTTGTACAAGGCTTCCGATTCCGATTAGCTATGTATCCACGCGTCTACTTTTTGAGTGCAATAAAACGTTCTATTTACAAGCTCCCAATAAGTGGAATACGCATGTAGTAGGTAATTACATCGTTTTGAAAAATTGCCAAGAACGCTATGCCGTGTTTATGAGGGTAGGTGCATATATAGCGAGGTAAATTACCTTTTCGATGTGTCGTTGTCGTTCTAGGAAAACAGTAAATAGGTAAATAGAACAAGAAGACGTTTTGCACTTTCAGCTTCGCAGCTGTTTTAAAAAGTTGTGTACGTAAATACTGATAGGCATGTTTGATGAAGGCTAGCAAATATTTTGCAGCTGAATGAAATGTTGAATTCTTTGTAAACGGGGTTTTAATTTTGACTATTTGTTTTTAGATTACTGTGAATACGTTCTCTTGGATAACGCAGTCAGCATCAGTGCCACAAGTAGCTTACCCGGTAGAGGAGCAAATAGTGCCCGAATAGATTGTAAGTTTCATTCCATAATTTATTGAGCTAATTGTTTTTTTAATACTATTTACTACTTTTTAAAATATGAAGTCAATTGCACTGCAACTGTCTTAGTGGATGGCAAGATACATAAACAAAATAATAACCTGATGTGCACTCTACTAGACTTACAACTTTGAAGTTTTAAAATTTGAATTTGGTTTGAATTTTGAAGTGCAGTTTTTCAACGTAGTTAATAAAATACATAACATACCTAATACAAAAATATAAGAATTTATTATTTGGCGCTCTATTTTTATTTACATTGTTATTTCTTTCTGCTAGACCAGAATCGTGTTATTGGATTTTAATTTGAACAGATATTCATTGAGTTTTTCTGTGGTTGAGAAGTGTGAGCGGAGGAACTACAATAAAAGTAATAGAAATAAAAGCCTGTGTAACCAGAATCCTAATTGACAAATCAGCATGAATTCCCAAACACGTTGGGCCTTCCACTTGCCAGACTGGAAGCCCACTCTGCAGCAAATGAATTTAGTCTCCCGATGTATTCAGCCAGAAGAAAGGATACGAATCTCAAAATTTCATTTTCAACGCGATGCAAAGGCATCTCTTGTGGGCCGGCTCATGATGAGAAAATACTGCAGTGAGATCCTTCAGCATCCTTATGACGCCCTCAAGTTCGGTCGAGATGAAAATAATAAGCCTATTTTGGAATCTCCCAAGAATTCTGGTTGCTGCTTTAATGTGTCGCATCAAGGGAATTACGTCGTCCTTGCAGGAAGTCCAGCCACTAACGTGGGGGTAGACGTTATGGAAATAGAGGAACGAAGGGATACTCAGGAATTCTTTCGTCTTATGACCAGACAGTTTTCTCCTTTAGAATGGTCTAAAATCAAATCATATAGAGGGGACGCCCTTCAAATGAAAGCTTTCGTGAGGAACTGGTCCTTAAAAGAAGCTTACGTGAAGGCAGTGGGAACCGGAATTGTGTTTGAACTGGAAAGAATTGATTTCATTGTAAAGTCTGAATTGGATCGAGGAAAGACTGTGAATGATACCCAAGTTAAGGTTGATATGAAATTACTCACGGATTGGAGGTTTGAAGAAGCGATGCTGGATGATAAGCATGTGGTTGCTGTTGCTGTAGACTTGAATTCTCCAGTATCATCCGCTTCGGTTGCAGTGAAAACCGCTGTGCCTTGGACATCTAATGATCTTGATCCAGAAAATAATACGAAGTTTGAGATAATCAATTTTGACGAGTTAGTTTTAAATGCTATGCCATTTGGCAGTGAGGATCTCAACTTTTGTGAAGAGTTTCTTCAAAAACACTTTTCCCCAAAAAGTTTAAGCAGCCCTTAGAAACTTAGATTGAAATAAACTTTTTGTATATAAATTCGTGGTTCTGTAGTTGTGAATAAATACATAATTTACTTTTTATAACTTAGATTCTGGTCTGGCTTTTCTGTTCTGTTCTTCGTTTTGTAAATTTCATTTAATTATGTGCGCACCTATTTTAAATTCATATTGTATTGTAATGTTTAAGTTCCTTTTAAATTTATAATACCAAATAATTATACATTTTTGTGAAGAAATGCATTTTTTAATTCATCGCTGAAGGCATGCAGTAGTAAATTGGTGATCGCGAAAAGTATGTTTACTTGAAAATATTGTTTGAACCTTCAGCGATGACGTATCGATTGCAGGTTGTTAAAATAGTTGTTGACTGGTTTGCTGTGTTTGCTACTTACTTAATTGTAGTATAGATTTTAGTTAATATTTAATCTGAATGGTTTTATTTTCGTTTTTTTTTGTAATGACGTTTTTATAAAAAGCTGGAAGTGCATGGGCAGCCGGTAGTTCAGATTTTGAACAGTCGATAACAGTTGACCTAGGACAACCGAAAAATTTGACCCGTATTGCTACACGTGGTCGCTCTCATAGCTTTGAGTTTGTTAAAGAGTACTTCATCAGTTTTGGTTTCAATGGTCTCGATTTTGCTGATTACAAAGAGAATGATGGCAGTAGGAAGGTTAGCCTGAGTTTTATAATTTTTGTTGTTTTTGTGTTTACCTTTATTTTTCTTCTACCCTGGTTTTTTTTCTTAATGCTAGCTGAGGCTTTTATTTCTCTAAATTTTTATTAAAAACTATTGTCTACACTTGTTTGAATTTTGTTGTAAACTGCACATTGGCACGTAGATGCAAACTAACCCTTGTTCGGTGTTTTCTCAACTAACATTTGTCATTGCCTATAAAGTAATGCATAGTTAAGTGTGCTAATGTTTGGATACAGATGGATGCTAGTAGATTGAACTATTTAATTGGGGAAATAATTTTAATACTTTTTTACTTTACATGTACTAATTATTAGCAATAAATTATTCTTTGGTGATTTGTGGTGTGGGTTCTATTGCTATGTAATTCTTGGGGAACTATTGTAGCAAAAAAGTCGAAAGGAAAGCGACGTTCGAATCCGGGTTGTTGGGTTTCTACTGCCTCAAACTATCATCAGAATATTCAAGTACAATTTCGTAGCCCTAAAATCCTAACCCGGGTAGCAGTACAAGGTTGCAATAGTACGGGTCATGTGACCGAGTATGCTTTAATGTCTTCCTCCGATGGGGATAATTGGGTTCCTGTCACACCTACTTCCACTGCTTCTGGTTCCGGCTTTGGGCTGGATAATAAGCAGGCACGTCTTTACACTACTATTTCACATTCACTTTCTTCCATCAATAACTTTTTTTTTGTACAAATAAAGGCTCTATGGTATCTATTACTATTCCTAAAGATAGATAGTTAAGTATTTCAGTTAAAAAATTAGATGTACCTCCCTACTTTCCTTCATCACAACAGCAGTAAAGTAAGAATCATTAATCACTGTAGGCATTTCCTTTACTAATTGGGAGCTTTTTTAAAGTTGCGCTTCAGATTCTGGATCTGATTAAATTGGTTCGTGACTAACATTTTTTTTATTGTCTTCCCTGAAAGTGGAAATTATACTAGAAACCTATGTCCCTACGTTCTTGACTACTTACATTTTTTCTAGAGCTTACCTAGTATGTTAGTGCAACTTTAGGCTGCCGGTACGGAATCGGTGGATTTATTTTATGGTTTCCGAAGTAATGTAAATATTTTGAAAATATTCGTTTTTATTACGTAGCGTCACCTATATACAGATACTGTAAAGTTTATGGCTTTTGTAATGGCGAGAGGTGTAAATTTGTTCAAGTAAAAACTTTTACATGTTTCAAGGCAAAGATAAAATACCGTAGGTGCCTACTTCATTTTATGGTGCGTTCACACCTACAAAGCGATTATGGTAATGGTGGCATGACTGCTAATACTACCTTGGACTGTTTATAGCTTTTTAAGGGGAATAAGGATGGAGACACAATTCACTACAATGACTTTGAAACACCCATTATTGCTCAGTTCATTCGGATAAATCCGACGCGATGGCAAGATCGGATTGCACTGCGCTTTGAATTGTATGGCTGCGATTATGGTATGTCATAGATAAGAAATTTATTATTAGCAGGTAAACTGTTTCAAATTCTTTTTCAATTGACGATTAAAATTCTGTTGTTCATTTGGGTGTCTTTCCGTAATTAGTGGCTGAGACAATCGCATTCAATGGAACGTCGATGGTATGGAAAAACTTGACCCACTACCCCATTCAGTCCCGTCAGGATGTAATTAAATTCCGTTTCCGAACCACAGAGGCCAATGGAATTATTCTGTACTCCAGAGGAACGCAAGGGGATTATGTCGCACTGCAGATTGTAGAGAACCGAATGCTTCTGAACATGAATTTAGGTTCTGGAGTCATGACGAGCATGTCAGTGGGCTCACTTTTAGATGATTCCATTTGGCACGACGTGTCCATCATTCGCAAGCTCAATCTCGTGAGTTTCGTCGTGGATCGTGTTGAGGTGAAGGAATTCGTCAAGGGAGATTTTCAACAGCTGGACTTGAATGGAATTGTAAGTTCATAAGTCTGATATTTTACCAGTTAAAACTGATTTTTAGACCTTGCGACTAGTTTGGATTAACTTGTTTGGTGCTTTTTATTTTTATAAAGATACCAAAGATCGGAATTTACTTTTAGTCACTGTGTTAATATGTATTTTACTGTATATAGTTATACATCGGAGCAGTTCCCTATTTACAAGAAGGACTAGTGATTGCTAAGAATTTTACGGGTTGCATGGAGAATTTCTATTTGAACGATACGAACGTTATTAAAGAATTGAAGGAGCCTCATTCGGATATTGGCGAGAGATTCTATAAGAATTATACTGTTTATCAATGTGCTGTACGTTTATATTTAATTGCTTACACACCTCCTTATTTACTGCTGCAGAAATTAGCTTGTAAAAGTAATTATAGTAATTAGTTAATATATTGTAATCCACATTTATCGAAATCATTGATCAACAGGATTCACCCATCGTTCCAGTCACATTTCTATCACCCAAATCACATTTAAAGTTGACAGGTTACGAGGGAGTTTTATCCCTTAACGTGAGTCTTGAGTTTCGATCATACGAAAATACTGGTCTTATTATGTATCATCGGTTCCTGACGTCCAATAGTTATATTAAAGTAAGTCTTACTTGTTTTTATTCAAATATTTTCCTGTGATTGTTGAAAAACAAACAGGTTTTTAAAATTCCTTTTTATTTGGAGTATAGCTTTACATAGACAAGGGGAAGTTGTGGATTGAACTTCAAACGGACAAAACACCAAAGTTGAATTTAGACAACTTTCCAAATCCTGTAAATGATGGCCTTTGGCATCGTGCTATGATCACAGCTCAAAAAAATAAAGTCACACTCACCCTAGATGATGTTCTTGTGGAGACCATTCGTATTATCGAAGTTAACACTGGTGGCAACTATATTTTTGGAGGTAGGAATTTTTTACTTCTTAGGAATATTAGAACGAATTACACGTTAGAATGAATTGCGTAACCTGCGTCTTCAGAAATCGTGTTTTTAAAAACCGAATCAGTAACAACACTAATTAATTGTTTTAAATTGGGTTCTAATAGGTGGCCTTCCCGAAACTCCAGGATTTGTGGGCTGTATGCGTCAAATCTCAATCGATGGAAACTATCGGTTACCGTTAGACTGGAAAATGGATGAAGACTATTGCTGTCGTGATAACCCCATACTTATAAATGCATGTCAAATGACTGATCGGTGTAATCCCAATCCTTGTGAACATGGAGGAATTTGTAAGCAAACTAGTGAAGAATTTGAATGCAGCTGTGATGGGACTGGCTACACTGGTGCTGTTTGCCATACTTGTACGCCCAATTTTAAAATTTAATTACCTAAATTAGATTTAAGATCCCTTGAGCATAATTTTCCAACATGTAATGCTTTGATTTTAAATGCTTAATTTATTGTTAATGTAGCGCTGCACCCAGTTAGTTGCCAGTCCTACAGAAATACGAACGGCGCAAATCAGCGATCTGAGGTTCAGATCGATCCAGATGGCTCGGGTCCTCTGGATGCATTCTACGTGACCTGTCAATATTTCCAGGATGGGCTTACCCAAACAATTATTCGACACAAACACGACTCGGAGTCAACGACTGTCAATGGCTACGCGGAGCCGGGTTCCTTTGTTCAGGACATTGCCTACGATGGCAGTATGGCTCAGATAGAAGCTGTTCTGAATAAATCAACGACGTGTGAGCAATTCATACGACTTGAGTGCCGAAATAGTAGGATTTTTAATACGCCCGTGGATGTGACGGCGCCTTTCCAGCCTAATACGTGGTGGGTCTCCCGGAGAAATCAACCCATGGACTATTGGGGGGACAGTATTCCTAGCACACGAAAGTGTGACTGTGGCATTCATAATAATTGTTTGGACACCAACAAGTGGTGTAACTGTGATGCTGGCTTGGACACTTGGACTAGTGATGAAGGCTTTCTTCGAGAAATGGAATATTTGCCTGTCCGAAGACTTCATGTGGGTGATACGGGCACGCCTTTGGATGACAAAATGGCCAAGTTTACTCTTGGATCTCTTCTCTGTACAGGGGATGGTAAATTTTCTATCATTATCACTTGTAATTTTTTAAATGCTGTTCACAAATTTTATTAGCAAAAATTACTATATTTGTGTATCGAATCACTTTTCAATATTAATTGTTTTCTCAATATATGCAGCTCTATACGATAACGTCGCTACATTCCGATTGCCAGACGCCGCCTTGGTTTTCCCATTGCCTGACTTGGGACATAGTTGGGATATTTATTTTGAATTTAAGACAACCACCCTTAATGCTGTCATGCTTCACTCCGTAGGCAGGGGTGGTGATTTTATCAAGATAACTCTTATAGGTTTGTTCGCTTTTAGTTTCTCATGGTACCTGCTTACCTACACCTTTCGTCGTTCTCTTAAATATGTTATTATTGTACTCTATTGTGCAGGATTTGTAATATAGTAGTTGTTCAGAATCCATTTTGTGAATCGATCATTGATTTTTGATTTTGTACTAGGTGGAAATAATCTCCAGTTCCAAATTGACTCCGGATCTGGTCCGATTGGAACAAGTGCTGATACACCGAAATTAAATGATAATGAATGGCACACCGTCCATATCGAAAAAAATAAGTAATTGCTAGCGCATAAAAATTAAAAAGTTGATTTCGTGTAAAACTATTGGACTCCTACTAATTAATAATTTAAAATTCTTTTTTGGAAAATTAGGAAAATGGCGAGATTAGTTGTTGATGGTGCTTTTACATCATCTGTTTTACAACCACCGGGCCAAGTTCGTGCTATAGATTTAGATAGGAAGAAAGGTTTATTCATTGGAGCAACCGTGGAGAGACGAAGTGGCTACGTGGGTTGTATTCGAGCTTTAACTGTCAATGGGGAAATGATGGATATCGCTAAAGCTTTAGAAACCAACTCATATGGTACGATTATAATTTGTGTATTGTCATAAACTGGTATACCATAGTGATAGGCTGTAAATTGAATTGATTGCATTACGGATGGTAACAATTTATTATTGTATTATTGGAATCTGTTGTGGGAAACAGGTGTTGGTCCTGGATGCAGTGGTAAATGTGATAGTGGGCCATGTCTTAATAATGGGACATGTCACGAAGGCTATGACCACTATAATTGCGATTGCCGGTTCACCGCATTCAAAGGACCAATCTGTGCTGACGAGATCGGGGTCAACATGCAATCCAACACGATGGTCAGATTTGACTTCGTGGGGTCATACAAATCCACGATTGCCGAGAAATTTCGAGTTGGCTTCACCACCACAGAGCCAAGGGGCTTTCTGTTGGGTGTCTTTAGTAATATCACCGGCGAGTACCTCACCCTTCAAGTGTCTAATTCCGGTATATCCTTTCTTTTAGTTTTAATATCTTTATTTATACTCATATTTCTTGGAAGCAACTTTAAGGTGTAAATGGTTTTTAAGGTGCAGTGCTAACTATTTAGTCAGAAAGGACTAGTGAATTTTTACTTATTGTATGTTTTAAATTATTTGATTAGGTCACCTTCGCCTTGTGTTCGATTACGGGTTCGAGAGACAAGAAATCATTTTTACTGAAACACGATTTGACACTGGACAGTACCATGATGTCCAAGTCTCGCGACAAGATTCGGGTACTAAACTTGTGATGAAGGTAATTTTGTAACAGTAAGATACTTTATTAGTAATAAAAGTCTGTAGCATCGCGGTCGCTTCGGGCACTGTTTTGTTATACGTGTTGAAAGTGTAATTGAATGGCTTTCATATGTTTACAAATTGATGAAAAGTTATCGTTCGAATCTGTATTTCAGGTGGATAATTTAGAACCAAAAATTATTAAGTTTAATGTGAAGGCGTCAGCAGATGCTCAATTCAACAATATTCAGTATTTGTACATTGGGAAGAATGAGACGATGCGGGAGGGATTCATTGGGTGCATCTCCAGAGTTGAATTTGATGACATTTACCCATTGAAAATATTCTTTCAAGAAAATCGGCCTAAATACATTCGTTCTTATCCTGGTATGACTAATCATTATTGCTTTAAATGACCCGTTAGTCTTGCATGTAAAAGAGGTTTTTGAAAAAGTTGAAAATTAAACTGTCCATTATTCTTAATTTGTTTATGTTTTGGATTGATTTAGAGGACCTTACCGAAGATTTCTGCGGTGTGGAGCCCGTGACTCATCCTCCTGAACTTGTAGAAACTGCCCCCCTTCCCGAAATTGACCAGGAAGTTTTGCGTAAAGTCTACCGAAACACCACGTCAGCAATTCTGGGAGGGATTTTAGGCGTCATGTTTCTAGCCATTGTCATCATGGCACTTCTAATAGGAAGGTACTTGGCCAGACACAAAGGAGAATATCTAACACAGGAAGACGAAGGGGCGGTGGGAGCGACGGATCCAGGTGAAGCTGTTGTCCAAGGAGTAACGGGTCATCACGTTTCGAGAAAGAAAGAATGGTTCATTTAAGTTAAACTAGTTGCTTCTCACATTTACATGATAAAATATGTCGTGTTTAAATCAAAACGTATTTTAGCGGAAAAAAATAAATGCCAAAGTAACCACTACAAACCACTATAGTAGAATAGAAACTAAAATATCTGAAATTGAACAACAACTAGAACAAGAATCTCTACTTATACTTCGGGGAGTTGAGGATCTTATCAGTAAATTATTATCAAATTAAAATTTTGTATTATTGAGTATTACTTATATTATTTATGATGACAGTATACAATTACATGACATGTATCCATCCCTAGAAATGCCCACTGGGATCGAGATTTTTCCAGGCAAATGAGGAGTGTAGTTATGCAAGTAATTGTGTTGTGACTAGTAAGGAGATTTAAGTGGATCTGTAATAATTATTAGTTTTAAATTGTTTTAGGAACTCTTCTTTATGTCTCTCTCTCTTCTCTCTTGTATCATTGATTAATAATGTTACATACGATGGCTACATGGATACCCATATTTATTAGATTTTACTATTGTATTATAAATTTTGAATTATATAATAGTTACTAATTAAATTATATACTTAATACTTATTTACACATAATATCATTAGTATTCAGATACGACTAATACGAGCTATACTACACAACCACAACATATAATATTTAAATAAGTATATATACTTACTACCTCCATATACATAACTTATGCAATGTTTTATTACATACAACTTACTACAATGTTACATGACAAAGTATTATCTAGATACATAAAGATTTTACGATCATTTGACAATACAACGAATTTTGTTTTACTTACTTTAATTAGTTAATATTTTAATTCTGGTATTCGAAATAGTCTCTTATTACAGTGATTATTGCAATTACATACTTATTATGGAGATACTTATTGCAATTTTCAAAACCCTAGGATTTCAGGGTTTATAGGTCTTTAGCACTACTTGCAACCCAAATATTAAAAAATAAAAATTTGGGAAAGGAGAAAAACATCAGAGCTTGAAAAAATCAGAATAGAGCATAATGGGAGTATTGTAACTATAAGTCACTGGATGGACTTTGTACACTCGCATTTAAAAAAGCAAAGAATTACTAAAAAGGCTTTTTTAAAGCCTTTTCAGCCCGAAGTCCGAAGCCTAAGCCCATTCAGAGTTTTTTAAACTGAAATACTGATGTTGTGATGTTTGACATGAAGTCTGAAGGTGCCCCACTTTGTCGGTTTTTTTTGTTTTTTTTTTGGTGTTTTTGATCGAAAATGTAAATTTAAAAACAGCCGCCGGAATGCAGTTGAGTTGAAAGTTTGAGTGGCATCGCCGGTGAACAACAGCGCAGCCGTTTAACTTTCAGCCTCATCGCCGTCGCTTGTCTTCGTCTCTTCTCTTCTCTGTCCAGCAACTCGCCAAAAATTAATATTTCTTTTCTACTCGCTCGTCTCCTGCCTCTTGCCTTTCATCATTCATTCATGCAGTAATTCACGTTTAATTATTATTCCTTTGTCAGTTTTGGTTTTTGTTCGGTGTCTCTCGAGGAGTCAAGAGGCAACAGTAAGAAAAATCAAGAAATTCATTTAATTGACAATTAAGTAGAGTAACATCGTTAAATAGCGTCTTGATTCATTCCGAATAACTCGTACGAACCACGTTTATGCACTTGTTGTTACATATACGTAGTGGTGTAATGTACACTGCATTTGGTATTTTATTGAAGCTTGTTGGAAGGTTTAATATTTAAAGTCTCGAGAGCCGTGCCGTGGCAGTGAGAGAGGCTGAGCTTCTGTCTGTGTTCGGTAGCTGTTCTTTAATGAGTACAAATTTCAAATGTCAAATGGCAAGGCCGTTTGTGTAAGCGTAAAATCGACGTTCGACATTGAATGTTAAAAATTTGAAGGCACTCGTTGGGGTCACCGGGTCACCAGTGGTCCATTTGTCGGTAGAGAAGAGAGGGACTAAAACAATCAACAGTGGACGGTTGGTTTAACTAAAAGGAATTGGGACCCATGAAAATCATGAAAGAAAATGGGAAGAAGCCGAATTCGGCTTGTCATCAGGAACATGTTCAAGTCTTGAATTCTCTCACGGACACACTCAAGGTAATAAAGCAATAATACTAATAATAGCAAGTGAATGATGATGCACTATCAACTACATAGTAGGTCATTGGAAGTATTTATCTGTTTAAATTCATAGTGATTTGATTTACACATTTTATAACATTTAGTGATTTAGCGTTAACACTAGGGGTTATTGTTATTGCTTCCCTTAAGTGTTCAGTAAGCTGTAGTTGTAATAGTGTTGCTAAATTATAGTCATATTATATTGTTTTTGCAGGACGAGCTGAAAAGAGGACTTACATTGCTAGATAATTGTGTTAATCAGCTGGCCCAGGCAAAATGGATTCTGATCAATGTGGAAAGGACTATTGAAGATTTCTATGCGGATTGGTACGTTCAAAACGTAGTTGGTAGTTGTAGTTGTTGGACATACATTTATTCTTTGGTTTTTTATTGTTGATTGTTAGTTGTGAAAGAAATTGATGTTTCAACTCAGTAATTTTCTATAACTTGATGATTTTGTAGAGTCGTTACATTTAAAAATTAATCTCAACTGTCTTCACTCTTTTCCTTTCTGTCCTATTAGTCCGGCATGTGATGTAAAAAGTAAAACAGGAAATAGTGCTGTTACTCCTCCTAGTACTACTCCTGCCGCTGTCAATTGTTCATCTACACCCGTCAATTCGACATCAACTCCCGCACAGAGCAGCAGTGGAGGAGCGAAAAAGTCCAGCGCCGCTCCAGAGAAATCGTCTGCTAAAGCAAAAAAAGCTAGCGTCCTTCCCATGGTCAGTGGCCACACTGTTCAGCGACCCAAAATTAATATTTCTCGAGTAGACTCGAGTAAAAGTAAAAAATCTAAGGTATTTCATTCGTTATGGTTAAATTCACTTAACTATACTAGTTACTTAATAAATGTTTTTATGTGGTCGAGGAAAGATAAAATAAATAAATGTGTGGCAGTAAGCATAAAATGTCATGTTGACGGTTCCCAATGTTGTGAATCAGTCTTGATCTTTATGCAAAACTAAAGTACAATGTTCAAGTTGCCAGAGTGGTAGAGACAATTTTTCATTCACTAAATCACTCAGGATGCGAATATTACAGTAGCGGTTACAGGTTTTAATTAACTTTTTAGGAAAAATTATTTAGAAACGTAAGCACGTCAGTATAAAGTATCTGCATAGTTTGCTTTTCTTTCTCCTGTTTAGAGTCGAACTGACCGTGACACAGCTTCAGCTTCTCGAGTACGTTCCAGAGGTTCGGGTTCTACGACATTAGCAAGTATAACCGCGAGTGCAAGTGCTGGGTTCCCTCTTGATGACTCTGCGGATGAGTCGACTGTAGCTGCCGGTGCAGTCAGATCTGGAGCAACGGACTCACCGTCGAGAAAGAAAGTAAAAGCTGGCCCAAGATCCAAAACAAGGGTTACCAAAAGTAACTCAGATCAACCTGATTTCACCTGTGATGGTTAGTATTAACTTAAAACTTGTCAATTGTAATTATAATCGACAAATAGGATTCAAAACTATGTAGACATAGTTAAGTTGTCACCCGCATATGCAATACTTAAAAAGTTTTACTGATTTCAAATTACTCACGTTTCAGGCGCTGATGTGTATGTGGATTTGGACGACATTAATGATCTTTTAAGAGGGAAAACATTCTTTAAAGGACCGGAGGTACATATTCTTCAATTCCCACTGCATGGGAAACTTTAATTAAAACTTTTGTATATGTTTAAGTTTTATAGCTAACTGGGGACATTCCAACGTTTTTATCGACTTTATTGTGTTGCAGTTAGAAAAATTTCCGCAGTATAATTTGAGCCCAACCACCGAGACAGCACCCTCGTCTTCAAAAGAAAAACCTGAGCAGAGCACATCTACAGCAGAGACTAACAAGAAGCGTAAACTAACTATTTCCTCAGAATCAGATGAAGAACCGCTGGAGAATCGCAAAAAAACCGTGGCTAGTAACTCCAAAGTGACTGCTCCTGAATCTAGTTCCTCTACTCCAGCTCCCAAGATTACTTCTACGCCAGACGTGAAACCCAAAATCAGCGCTGACCTACTCGCGAAGCTCAAAAAAGGAATTATTACTAAATTAAAGACTGGAACGGCAACTAAAAAATTGTCGGACATGGCTACCCCTTCTTCGACTCCCGCCTCAGACCCAATCAAGAAGAGCGAGGAGGGTGAGAACGGTGTTGTTAATAGCACCAAAAAGGAAGGGAAAACGGAGAATTCAAAAGAAGGCAGTGGCTCCGAGTCAGATTCGAAATCAAAACCAAAAGCCAGTGTTACTAAGAAGTCAACTACTAAAAGTTCTGATAGTGATGAGTCTGAACCTGAAGTAATTCCATCGAAAGTGGATCGAAGATCCAAGCCAGCTGATAGACATAACAAAATAACAATTCTCAACGCCAAGAAACGTAAAGAATCCAGTGATGATTCGGACAACGAGTCACTACGCAGCAAAAATCGCGGTGGAAGTAAAGCGGGGGCGAGGATCGGTAGAGTGAAGAAGAAAGACAATTCCAGTGGTGACTCTGATCCAGAATTTGTTATTTCTCCCAGTAGTAAAAAGAGTCGCAGTCGGAGTGCTGCTAGTAGTAGTAAAGCAAAGCCATCGCCGCCGAAGCCTATCTCATCCAACTCCAAATTTAAATCCCGAGCAACCATTTCTTCGGATGATGATAGTAACTCTGACAGCGATAGTGGTAGTTCCACTCGTGGACGAAAATCCAAAGCAAAGAAATCGGCGACCGCGACGGCTGCAAGAACCAACAAAAAATCTGAGAGTAAATCACCTCAACGGGAATCTGAAGGGAAATCGAAGTCAGCTGCAAGTCGGCGTAGTGTTTCGTCAGAAAAGCAGGAGAAAGATGTCCCAATGGACATGGATGATGAAAATAAATCCATCAAGTCCGTTGACCTTCCTGACCCACCTCGACAAAGAGCGGGTCCTGCATCCTCTAAAGCTAAGCGGACGGGTGGTCGACCTGGTCCCTTGAGTGCCAAATTAAAGCTACAAGAAAAAAAGAATGATGACGGTGCCATGGACGTGGATGGTAGTGATAAAGAAAAGGACAAAGAGACAGTTTCTACAACGAACGCGAAAAGTTCTGCTCGCCCCTTCTCCGATTCCGGGTCGGACGATTCAGAAATGGCAAAGATCAAGAAAAATATTCCATTGGATCTTCAAGATGCTGTCCGATCCCCATCCCCAAATCCTGTGAACTCCACGGACCTTTTTGGAAAATTACTCAGTAGTTATAATCCTGTTAAAGATTCGGACAGTGGAGCTGACGCCCCTACGACCCCTCTCCAAAAATTAAAAAGTAAAGCTGGAAAACTAATTAAAAGTAAAATTTTTGAATTAAATGAGCACGTTACAGAAAAGCTGAGTGCAGCAGGAAGGTTGTTGGTCCCTTATACTGGGCCAATTGAAATGTCTGACGAGGTTTTCAGTCCTGGGAAGTATTATATCGTGGGAAAGGTAATTATATTATTGTAACTAAAAGTTGGAGTTTTCTTAAAATTGCATTGTTTGTTCTTAAGATCTTAAAAGTATGTTTACAATAATACTGTTTTTTTATATATCTCAGTTTAAGGAAGAAAAGCTGGTTCTGTGTGACGAGGGCAGCGAATTACAAGAATTGGATCTGAACTCGGAAGACATTGAAGAACTGATGGACGAAGTCTAAATGTTGGAGAAAAGTTTGTCCATGCACTACTGTAAAATTTATATCTAAATCTTATAATAAGCCTCGAATTCCATTATTTGGATTAGAAAATATTTTGTAACTTGTAAGCATAAGTAATTAAGTGATTGGGTTATCTACACATGATTTTTTACACATTTAATTTTACTTAAGTGTTAATCTTTAATGCCAATTTTATTCTGTTAATGGTACTTTTAACTTAATAAGTAATGTAAGCACACCTTTTTCTTACAAAATAAGAGTATATAGTAATTATAATTATTCATCGATTCAAGATGATCCTTATTATTTGGTTGGGTGTAACAAATATGTAGTAAATTTTAGCTTATAGAGTCACGCAGTGCAACACTTAATAATAATCTTCGTCGATCTCCTTACTCGTACCCACTGTCAAAAAAATCATAAAAATGAAAATATCAAAATTTCGAATTCTACGTCTAATAATGTTGTATCTAAAATTAAAATCCCAAATAAAGTAAATAACTCTATCTGGGAAGTAAAATAATTAAATAAAATATTTGTTTTAAGTCATGCAAATCGTGATTCTTGGAATCTTTCAAATCGTCTTATCTTACCTGACATAACTCTGAATTTCCCAATTGGCCTCAAGTTCCGGAGGCTCCACGATACTACTACTTACTTTCCCGTCATCATTTCGAATCACGCCCAAATGGTACTGAAAAAATGAAAATAAACTTTTATTAAATATTTTATTGATAGGTAATTTAAATTTGCTTCAGTACAATGTAAGTTCTTTCTTTCATCTCTACTGTTACTGTAATATTCAGCAGGATGTACTAGCAGGATGTAATACATATTAAGCAAACTGCTGTAATGAACAACCGAACTACCTACGTAAATAATTTAATTATACACAAAAACCAATAATAAAATAGATAAAAGATAAGTCTACAATCATTGTAATAAAAATAAAATACGATGTACGTACAACAATAATAATAAACTAGGTTTTCTAATAAAATACAAATTTAAAAAGTATTCGAATTTGGATTCAACGACGAGCACATTTTCAAAATTTTAACAATAAACTATTGTACCAAATGTAATAATCCATCCACGGATTGAAACCGTGAGTAGGAATAGGACATTTGTTCGTTCATGTAGCGGAAGTTGAAAAATTGAACAGAAATATTTATTATTTCCGCCCAGAGTGCTATCCGCACTGACGGTGTCAGCTATTCACTGAGCTATGATCTAGTAGTGAACCTGAAGTCATAATTAATATTTTCTAACTACATGATGTCACGAGTCTTGTTCTTGCGAAATAACAATTTAATTTTTGGTTTTAACTATTTATTAATATTAAGGATTCAATCGATTATAGCACCTTATTAAAAGATCGACAATCACGGATGTAGAGAACTCGCATACAGTCCTCAACAACTTTGATAGCTTCTGCCTCCGTCAGGTTCCCTTGTTTTTCCTCATAAGCTGTGCGAAGAAGCGGAGTGGCCAGGTAAGATCCATAACCAGTCGCAATCACGGGATCTTCGTAAGCCGTACCTAACTTGTCAACGTAGGCCAAGTACCTTTAATTTTTTAAATCGCAAACAAAAAAAAGTAAAGAGCATCTACACGCTTTAGACACATCATTAATAATTCATATACCTAATTTTATTTAAACTCACTCTTGCCCATCCTGAATTCCTCCAACAACAAAAGTCGTCCAGAGGGGATCAAATTTTGAGCGCTTGTTGTAGAGAACTCGAGTCAGCCAGGAATACATCGATTTTGGAGTCACTTGAAAACCATCGTCCTTACAATCGTCATCGATCCTAAATAAAAACATAATTCTATCATTTCGTCTAAGTCACCGTAGTTACTGTACTTTACTTGTAACACACTATATGTAGTGATGCTTGTGTTAATTAAAATAATTATCATATTATCAACATACTGTTTTGCTGTGTTTTGTAACTTATGACTTACGCAATTTGTTCAATGATTCGTTTCAAATACTGAAAATCAGCGTAGTCTCCGGTGCATCCAAGCATCGTGGACTCATTGACTTGAAACAAGCGAGGACAATTACGGAAACGAGCTAAACTTCCATAAGATGCTAATTTGTCTGCAGCCAAAACTATTCCTCCATTGAATCGAATCCCTATAACGGACGTTCCTGTAGTCACGGGTGTTCTGAAACGAAAATATTATTATTTAGTAAAATTAGTTGATGATTCAGTCAACAGTACTGCACACAAATAAACCAACTACTAAAATGGACAAACACAAACAATAGGTACACAATGACTACTGTCAACTGTAAGTACTTTCCAACAAAATTTCTTAATCTTAATCATTAATTTTATTGCTACGTGCAGTAAAAAATACTCAAATATACACGATGGTAAATACCACTGGTGACTGGACTGGACTGGTAAATAGTAGTCTAATTTGTAGTAGTTACAACAAAATCAACACCGTTCAAAACGACTATCCATGAAGACAATAAAGTTATGAAAAGCAGACGTTCCATAGACTTATTAGCCCAAATCATAAATGACAGATTAAATGAGTCGGTGTCGGTATTATTATCAACTAGGTTAAATTATTTACAAAAATTAAAAACATTTTAAAGGTTGACTTACTGAGTGAACCGTTTTGGCTCCCCACTGGGAATGTTTGCAATTCCAAAAGCACTCATTCTCCCTGCTTTAAATCCAATTAACTATCTTTCAAAACACACTAAAATATTGTCAAAATCACCAACTATTTTCGAAACTAAACTTGAAAAAACTAACTTTGCCTGCCTTCACTTTTACTGCTTGCATTCACTGTCTACTGACTGCACAGAATGTTTCACAGCACTTTCAATTCAGCGGATGGAATGACACAACAAAATCTGCTTTAACTTCTGCACTGCACCGACAGGCGCGGGAATGCAAGTTTAAATTTCACGTCGTCGTATTTTCCAGCAGATGGCAGCAACAGCAGCCCTGCAATCGTCAAGATAAGAC
>JAQFZC010002420.1:0-23197 GCA_034695205.1 Dicyrtoma fusca | reverse complement strand
TACTTTGCATCTATTACAGATAGATGCCCTCTTCTATGCTATGCTATGCTGTGTTTGGAATGCATTCCAAGTAAAAATTTACCTATTTGCAAGCCTTTGTAAAATATCTGGGCAATTTAACTTTGCAACTTTCCAAGAGACGAGACAATTCCTTATTACTTCCGATTAAAATGCCTCTTGACATGGTATCAGACTCACGACCACCTGAAGCCTAATGACTTCATACGAAGAAGGTATGTACTACGTGGAAATAATATTTTCTCCTTCCTTGTAATGCAATGGAATGGCGCTACTGCTGCTGTAAGGATTTTATTCGCCAGAACTGTACAGGCAGGTCATATATGTGTGCATCAAAGGAGTGTGATTAAGTTCCATGAACTAATGAGGTCTAAAAATACCTTGTATCTTTATCTCGTCCAATTATTCTCTTACGATTAGTTTCGCAGTGAGTTCCTTCGAGGAGATTAGGATTACTATAGGCAAAGCTTCTGAGAATCGGAATGTTAAAATGTTAAAATGGTTCAGTGTTTAATTAATTACATAATATGCTAACTAGTCAACTAGTTAATTTTACATTACAGATACGCGGACAGAATGTTTAAATTGAAATCGCTCATGAATCCAACTTGGGTAGTTTGCACACGTCGGGTTACGTATAATATAACATTGACAATTTTGCGGTAAGTATTTTTGATTTTATCAATCTGGTTTGGCTTTGAACTAATTAAATAGAGGATTTTATTTGGTCGGCAGCCGGCATTGACTAAACCAACTTCCGTTTACCCGGTCCGGTCGGTAGAAACTGACGTAAAGGCAATGCTTGCATGTATACAGTTAGTATTTGTATAGGTAGGTACTTATAAGTACACATAGATAGGGCTTCTAGGAATAGCAAAAGAAAAGTACGACAGTCATATTTTTTTCAGTGAATAATGCGTCAATCAATTTAATTCGAGTCAATTCAATCCATATGATAAGAGAGTGAGGGAGTCAAAAAAAATGTATTAGAGATAGAATTAAATAAAATACACCTCCTTGTCGCTCTTGAGTTTGATACTAAAATGACTTCCTTATTTATTTTGAATGTACTTTTATCGGCACACTAGTACTACTACTAGTCAACTAACTCAAGTAATATGTTTACACTGGACTAATATTTAAACTATGTTTGTAGCTCTGGGCTCTAACCGTCAATGATGGAACGAGTCAGTGTCATTTAATTTATTGAAATAATGCAATTCTATTCTGTGTACTGTGTTAGTAATAAATTGCAGATAGATACTTCTTCATATTTCAGTTGAAACAGCTATGATTTTGTTCGTTTTTCCCCAAAAATGAAGCTCACGTAAGTACGGTAAAGAATTCTCTGGAAAAAAATCAGTGGCATGTTGTGATTTTATCACAGTACTCAATAGAATTGATAAAAAGCTTTGGATCATTGTTTGCATTGTAACTACGTGCACATAAATAATGCGGAAACGCAAATATTTAATAAATTTGGCACTCAGTTTGTGATTTTAGATAGACACATGTAATAATTATACGTTTGAGGAATGTAACGGTGAAACATGGGATTCTTGGTGTATGTAGTTTTACAGTGAAAGTACACAATAAAAAATGTACGTAAATAAATGAAAATTTGCATAAAAAAATAAATAAGGAGAATTGGAGGAACGTTTACAGTTCACAGTGGGATTTTTATCTTTTGAGGAATTATTTTTATGAGCAAATAACATTGATTTAGTTAGTAGTTTACAGCTCCGCTTACACACGTATAGACTAATAGACGCCTTCTATGCTATGCATGCAGATGTAATCCTCGAGTATAAAAATATAACGCCTCAACCGTTCAAGTTCAAAACCCTCGGGGAGAAAAAAAAAAGCGATTCGTATCTTGATCACGTTTCTTTTGGCATCTACACATGAGCAAGTATGATGCTGACAGAGAAAGTTATAGTAGAGATGAAGATGAAGAACAGATTGAAGGGGGGCCATTAGTATACTAGAGTTATTTATGTAGTATGTGTGCGTCGATATGCTCCTGTGTATTTTGATTGACGACCATCATCTTATGTAATGAAAGTAGGTACTTTGGGAAGTTAGAAGCAAAAAAATGCAATGCAATGCAATGGAAAATGGTCTTCACGAATTCCATTGAGAAATTTTATTTAAAATACCTATATACAGCTATTCTCTCTGTGCCTTTACAAGGGAATTTATAGAAGAGTATAGTAATTTTAACGGAGTTCTTCTCAATTCAAGTGTCTACTACAGTAGAAAACAGAAAGGAATCACGAGAAAAGAATTTCATGGGCTATAAATCCATTTAGATGCATTTGTCGCAATTATTCATCTCTCTTTGCAAAGGCAATGCAACCCAATGCAATGCAATGGAATGGTCAGGTAGGAAGATTGCAGAAATAGAAACTTGTTCAAATATAAAAATATATTCTGTGGATTTCGTCACTTTCTCTCCATGTCTAATAAATAATCGTGCACCGCAATGAAAGGCTCTTGTTCCTTTTGTATCTGTAGACGCTATAATAGCACACAAAAAAGTGCATAAAAATAAACCGCGGCTCTTTTTAGCTATGGAAGCTGGAATTCAAAAGCTCCCATGCAAACTTCTTTGTGTGTGTGTGTGTTCCACAATTCAATGAAATTTCGATTAAAGTTTCCTACCAAGTTTTCTCTTTTTTCACAAACATTTATAAATTTTGCTACTGAACTTGTATCATCACATATAAGGCATGATATTTGTCTAGTAGCACCCACGTATTTTCAAGTCTCTCTTGTTTACCCACACAAACGACACTACACTGTTATATTTCTATCTTCCTTCCATAGACTATCCACTCTGAATAACTTCAATCTACCTAGAATGCGCTTATTTTCCATGAAGAGTCTAATTCTTTAATAACCCAGAAATGCTGCTCTGTCAATAAAGCCGTGAAAGAGAGTGGGCTTTGCTAAAGCCCCGTATCATTGCATTGCATTGCATTGTTGTACGCAACCCGTCTAGAAGATTAAAGGGAAAGTATGTACCTTTATTTCAAAGCCATTACAGTTTTACACTAAATCCCGTGTTAGCATTTTTAAATGTACAGAGATCCGTTCCGCCTACTTTACAATTCCTTACATTTTCCCCTATAATATTTTAATTATTTATCTTACAAATAAATTAGCTCTCTCTCTCTCTCTCTCTCTCTCTCTCTCTCTCTACCACCACTACCACCCACGCTTTTAATTAGTTTAATCAACCATGTATAAGTACCTACACCAATTAATTCTTGCTAATACTCTCAATCATATGAAAGTCCCTACAAAACTTATTAAAAACTGATTACCATTGCTATAATTTCTGCTGTAACATTAAAAAACACATCTACCTACCTTTACACACAAAATAGATGCCCTTCAAAAGTATAACTTACTACTATTTGTCCATCTTATTAGTTACAGTTAATATGATCGTTTAATACATTTTTTTAAAATGACAGTACTTTCATTTTAGAGTGTTACAGCAAAGATCGATAGCAATAAAAGCTATCCTTATCATACCATTGCCATTATATGTATAAGGTATAAAATACCAATACCAACACCATGCCATCACATAATACAAATAGGGCTGAATTAACGGGGGGCGAAAATATATTCAATTAGGTATAAAATTGATACTTGAATTTGCGAATGCACTGAGTGTGAACTCGCTAAACGGTAACAAATAAAAAAAAAATGGTAAGTTGCAGTACTTATTAAGTCATATACATGTCACATAGCATGCTTTACTACATATTTGGAGTTGGATTTGAATTTGTACAAAATACGTCTATAAAACGATGGAGCATGAATAAAGTGTAAGTATAAGCAAGGCATAAGTTCTGTGGCGCACTGTATGCATGGGGCGAGAGAGAGAGAGAGAGAGCGTCGTACAGGGGTTTTCATTTGGAATTTATAAATGGGCTCGAAGGGTCAATGGCATCTACAGCTCTTTGACTACACTGCATTTGCTCGCATTATTCTAGTCGCTTCCTACACACACACACACACACACTCGCTCACTCGCTCACACACAGTTTCTGTCTGCCTCTACAGCCGCACCGCAACTTCACTCCCTCCCTCCCTCCTCTCTGCTCTCGTCTGTCTCTCTCTGCACAACCAACAACTGGGTATACAGTCCCGTATTACAATATTTTTATATTTTTATCTTGTGAACACTTTCAGTTGTTCTACAGTACGTTGGACTAGTTGTACTTGTAGTTGTAGCTGTGGTTGTATCCTTGTAGGTGAGCCGATCTGTGCATGTAAATGTGTGTGCTCTATGGGTGTGTTTGAACTTTAGGAACTTTAGGAACTTTAGGAACACCTATTGTCTGTACTGTCTGTATTTTTGATCTGTAATTCAACTCACTTTATGTAGTTAGTTGCTCATTTCCTAAAAAAACTCTCTCCTTCCATCCTATAACCATTTTTGTATTACAACTAGTACACCTTCTAGCTCTGCTTCATACATACAGATGCAGCGGCAGAGCGTTGGCGTTACTCACATTTCATTATCATTACTAGCCATTAAGCATCTTGTTCGATGAAGCAACGGCTAGTAGCTTTACTATTGTACTTTTGACTGCATTCTTTTAATTTGTAGACAGAGCAAGGAGGAATGTGTAAATAATGGGAGAAAAACGGTACAATGCACCAGCTTATGTATAGCATCAAGAAAACATAGACTGCACTTGTACTGCCTGTACTTGTAAAAACTTGTCAAGTGCAGTCGTAATGACATGCAATGACAGAGTCACATGGAAGATATTATCCTTGTGCAAATCGGGGAGATATATAGATATAGTATATAGTATAGGGATGAGCTGTGTGTTAGCATCTTGATGGTAGTTTGATTGAAGGATACCTTTACTAATGAAGTTGACAGGGCAGCACTGCACTGGAGATTGCAGAGGTTTAGAGTAATCGGAATCCCTATTTAGATTTAGATTTTACATGGAAATACATAAATATATCGTCTCTCTCTCTCTCTCTCTCTCTCTCTCTCTTCATGAATGTAGGTACCTATGATAATGGCTTCCATGTGATTTCATCGGGTCGTGTACATTGACTCAAATAATCGTAAATATACATGGAAGCAGAGACAAATAACTATAACTATATAGCGTGTAGGGGAGGGAGTCCACAAAAAAATTGTATCGTAGTGCAGTCTTGGTCGTAAGTGAAGATATATTGGGCATTTACGCAAGATTAAGATTCGCTTCATTCACTAATATGTATATGTAGGTATATCAGAGTACTGCAGTAGTAGCTTTTGTCATTTTATCTTGTCAAGTCATTTGTACTGATAGATCCAGCTGTATAGTTGGTAGTGGCAAAAGCTAATTATTTGAGAGTTCACGTATATGTATGTATACCTATATAGGCATAAAGGACGATGAGATGAGAGAGTAATAGCTACAAATGATGACAGTAGTGGCAAGTACATGGATACATAGAACTGGTATGTTTATCAGTAGAGTTGAGTCAAGTCGACAGACAAGTCACAAGTATGAATGCCAGCCAAATGCCATGCCATGCCGAATGGTACCGTTTTAGGTTTAAAAATTTAAAATAGACTTTTGTATCAGAGAGGCCTTGCCCTTGGAGAAATGCACTCGAATTTCCCGTTCAGCGTCTCTCTCTCTCTCTCATATGGATAACATTATAATTAAAGGACATTGCTACATGGGACATTCTACGTACTGTGGACGAAATTCCTTGGAAGTGTATACTGTATGACTCAGAATAATAAGACTGGAGTGCTCGTTGAACTCATGGATCACTCTTCTACCAGCCAAATAGTAGAGGTTTATAGAAATAGATACACTGCACCAGTCTCTCATATGAGTGTGAGTGTGTGTGTGTGTGGTATACATACTGGATGAACTTATTTTTATAATCATGTGTTAGAGTTAAAGAACGGAAAAAGCCCAAGTTAGCAACTATCAAAGGTTTGTCACCCCGGAAAGTGACAAAGTCGTGTATGTCTTGACTTATCTGAACATGGTATACGGAGTAGGGGAAAAGATTACATGCCTTCCACTATCGGTGGTAAAGCAAGTACATAGTATAATATGACATAATTTAAACTACTAGGGAATTACCTTACCAACACACACAGATTACATAGACACTCTATCACGCCTTCAATTTTCTTATTACTTGACCTTAGAATCCAGTAGGTATCCGTATCGGTATCGGTAAAGAGATAGTTGCATTTAGGAAAGTACAGAATACCGATATGTACCTACGTAAATACTATACTGATTCCATTTGATTCTGATGTGACGTAATAAGAGCCAGCCCAGCTCTTATTTTCCCTTCATTAATTTTCGTCAAGTATATACTCATAGCATCATAATTGCCATTTCCTTATCTAACAACAGCGCATCATCATCATTTCTCATTTAAAGTAAACTTTGTAATTTGAGATGAGAAGTGGCGGTTGAACTATTTACCGTTCCTTCTGGCAAAAATACTAATAAATAATCAGTAATCAGTGCTATGGTGAACTTGAGAGGGATTAGCAAAGTTAAGAAACAATAATTTATTATTATTGTTTAATGAAATCTGACTAATGTAAGGTAACTCTTGGGCCGGAGTGATTGGAGATGATGGTAAATTGTAATAAATTAAAATTGTTTAAGTGAAGTTCAAGTAGTACTAGTAGCTAGTAGCGGTTCATATGGGCATTAAGACGCCTACTAATTAATTTAAACGATTTAAACTGTCAGTTTTTATGTTGCTATGATACGAAATTTAATCTATTTCTAATGTCTATAGACTCTCTGAACAAATACGAATGCCCTAACGGTCGAATGAGCGTGCCCATGGGATCCATGAATTAATATTGACGCTCAGTCATCATCGAACTGTACATAGTAGTAGGTATGTACATACTAGGAGTGCGTATACGCACGTTGCGTATGGTAGGGTCTGCCTTTGCGTTGCAGTCTGCAGTTGCCTATGCTATAGGGGTAGATAGTAGGTATATGTATATAGGTATACGTACTGATAATGACAGAAGTGACATTGCAGTAAACTGTCTAAGTCTAACTGTACTAACTGTAATAACACATAATTGTAATTGTAATTGGAACAGGTTGAATTACCTCTATTTAGCTCCTGTTTGCACTACGCACGGCTCCGTCATTCCATTCCTGGGAATATATATATATGTATTTTCATTGAATAATGTCTTCTGTGTCTGTTTGGAACGCAAACAATATTCACGAGGGGTGTACTATGTACATGTACGTATGTACATACGTGTGGTTAGATGTCTAAAATGAACTTAATTACACTGAACTGTAATAATCTTGAGTTTTTTGTTACACGGCAGATTATGAAAAATGATAATTAATTTATCGTTGAAACTGTCTTCTACTTCTGCCGTTGTCTATATTTCTGTATGTAGTTAGAGAGCGAGCAAATCCATCAACTCCGTCACTTATGACCTTTAGTGTTGACGAGAAATTGGAGACAAAAAATACTTTCAATTGTTGTAAGTAATTGTGTGAATCACTTTGAAAAATTCAATTTGAAGGAGCGTATTATGAATAAAATATTATTTTTTTTGGTCGTTTCAACAATCAAACTTTGTCACTGTATCTTATCGTCGTGTAGATGGGATAAGATAAGCTGTCACAATTTTTAAAGTGCATGTGGGTACCGTAAATAATAGTCTCTTATCACTCACGCATAATAACTATTCCCGATAAGGATTTCAAAGGCATGTATATCGTAACTATATCCACGAACAAACGAACAACATTCAATTCCGTTATTCTCTCTATCAACGTATCATGTAGGCTTAGTTAGCTCTCTGTTGTAGATGGAGATTTTACTTCCGCTCCTTCACTGTATAGGTAGATATTGTTATTCGTTTCGTTTTGTTTTTTTTTTAGAAAAAAAATCAAATTGTAGTATAGCACACAGCGTAGTCGTTAAAATTGAAAAACTTAATGAAGCATTAACAATGATGATGATGATGATGATTGCTTTTAACTTGAGTCTTTGCTGTACTGATTCTCCAGAGTTTCTCCGGTTGTGAGAGTGTGTCTGTGAGTGTGTGTGAGTGTGTACCGTTTGTTTTCCCTTCAGGTATACCGGGTACGTATATTTTAAGGTGAGAGCGGACGTCGAAGCGGGTGCAGGGACCTTCACTGCTCTTATCACGTAGTCTAGCCGAGCTTTCGGCTCCTTGCTTCTGTATTAGCACGTGTCCGGAGAAATCCAATAAAATATACTCAGCTTATGCTTCGCAGTTGAGACTCCGGAACCGTCCGTCCCCCCGTCTGTAGTGAAGAACTGAACAACTATTTTTTTCCCCCTTCAATAACTATACAATAATAAAATGATTATTATTGTCTTTGTATCAGATGCCTTGAAACATTTATAATTCCCCAACTAACTGATGAACATTCATTAATCCGTAAATTTCTCAACACACTTATTACAAAGGAGATCACACAAGTAAATATTTAAATGATGATGATGATGATGATGATGGTGTTGAACTTGAAAATGTTCAAAAGATTTCCTGGGACAGTATGAGAGTATGAGAGATGTGGATGTGCAATGATCGAGTCACATCTACAAATGAAGTAGACTTGTTCTTCGTGTGATGATCTTCTTCTTCTTCTTTTTCTCCTTTCCTCGATTTCTAGTTTTTTTTCTCCCTCTCCTTCTTGATACTGAAAGTAAGTGTTGTGAATAAAATCCTTTAACTCCTGACTATCTCTATCTCTGTAGCAGGTCCTGACTGGCTGGGTGTTGTAGTGTCTGTCTGTGTACAGAGAGTAGGAGAGGATAGAGCTTAACTCTCCTGAGTGGGGTTGAGGTAGGATAGTTGTTCGTTGGTTAGTTAGTGTGAGTGTTGGGTGTAGAATCGCTTCCAGTTCAGTACAGAGTGGATCAGTACGGGCGAGTCAAGTGAGTGAGGAGTCTCTGTGAGAGTAGGAAGTGAAGTGAGGAGGTAAATGGCAAACAAAGTGCAGAAATCTTCGAGCACACACCAACACACCAACAGAGCAACGAACTAGCAGAGCCAACAACTTCACTCCTTCGTCTTCTGCTTCTTCTTCTTCTTCTTCTTCTTTCTCTCTCACTCTCTTCTCTCTGCTCCTATTCCCTCCTATGTAGTACTGTATGTGGGTCTATAGGCCTGTATCCCACCACTCGCACTCTCCAGCTCTTGTAATAATTAATTGTACTTACAAGTTTTACATGTAATTATCCCCACTTCGAGGCAGTTCAGAGCAGAGCTGCAGAATCCCGATCTCAATCTAAATCTAAATCCAAAGCCAAAGCCAAAGCCAAATTCAGCCCTTGAAAGCAATCCTCTGGATGGATGCAAGGATGCGGATCTCACTGGTCCAAGATGAGTAAGATACCGTATCACTGGTACTGGTACTGGTACGGTGTGTGTGTGTGTGTGTGGTTGTAGGGGAAGTAATTAGTAGTCAAATTGAAATGCCTACACCTGGTTATGACTGTGACTCTGTCTGGGTCTAAGGTATGACAGTTACAGGATGATGATGATTCAGTATAGGTATATACCTATGATGATGATGATCGTCGTGTTTGGGGGAATTGGAGTTGATAATGAAGCTTGTTTGATGATAGAGGTTTTGGCCAGCTGGTAGGTTAACGTATGTTAGTTAGTTTTAGTTGTGGATGGATTTATGTTACGGGAAAAAGGGAGTTATATCTCTGTGTAAGTATCTGTATGGGTTTGGTGGATCTTCTTCTTCTTCGGTGGTGTATGGTATTGGTATTGGTACGGTACGGTATGGTATGGTATGGTAATGGTAGCGTAGCGTAGTAGTGGATTCAATGTGCTCTGACACAGGCTAAAATGAGAACTGCATTGCATTGAGTACGACGTCGAGTCATTGACCTCTTCTTGTGGGTGGTAAAAGCTCAGTTCTCTCTTTTCGCTCCTACCAAACAAATGTCCCTCGCAACTTTCCCCATACATTCAACTCACAGCCTTCTATCTCTATACCCCCGGAGTGAGCCTGTAGAAGTGTAGCTCAAGCATCTCTGAGCATCTACAAGAGAGAGACTCCTATATAGCTATATAGCTAGACGGTGTATATATCTATAGGCACAGTAGTTCTATATAGACAGAGTCACAGAGTCAGAGTCAGAGTCAGAGTCAGATTCAGAATCAGAAGCAGAGGCAGACCCGCACTAGTAGCATTATACATAGTTTAGTATCCCGCCCGTGCCCGTATGTCTTTATAGGCATATCCGAATCAGTATGCATATACATAGACTTGCAAAATATTAAAAAAATAAATATGCTATATACATATAGTTACATCCATAGATATTTCTGCCTTTCTGTTCTCTTCTGTTCTGTTCTGTCCTTCTGTATCTGTATCTGTAGAGTGTAGAGTGTACAGCCATTCGATTCTTTATAACTTTCAAAAGATGCTAGATGGTACATGTATTTCCATTTATAATGCAATATATTTTATAAGTGTTCAAGTGCACTGCTACTGCAAAAGTTGGGATGGGATACAGACAGTATATAGTATAGCACCATACAGCAGTCAGTAGAGAGACATAGAGTGATATCATCCTGAACTATTTAATCCCAATCCACATACCACATTAGCAATCTGTGTCTAATAACCAAATGGATCTCTATGAAATATACCTATAATGTACCTACGGCGGGTATTTCTATGTAACGAATTATGTATATTGTTATCGCAAAAAGCAATTGCACTTTAATTAGGTAGAGATACTATATTCATGGCTTTATGTACTATGTAGGTAAGTTAGTCATAGCCTCTATAGCCGTATCTTTGTAGGTATGCAAGGAAGGAAAAAGTTGAATGCAATTCTGGAATTCTTTCGAAAAGTGCACACATGAAATTAAATAAGTCTTGTGTTGTTTTTACACTCCATTCCGTAGCTTTATTTATGCATGGTACATGCTTGTTGACATTTAATATCCTTGAATTTTAAATTGTATACGTAATATGTAACTTAAAACACTGCACTGGCGATGATGGGATGATGATGTAATTATATTAGAAAATACATATGTACTACGTCCACTAGCAATAAGTATACAAATAATGTGTTTACTGGTACGTATGTAGGATAAGTGGACATATAATTAAAAGTGACATAGTACAGCCCTCAAATAATGTTCTCTAATGTTATTTATAATTAGTGGATTTTCGCTTGTTGGGTAAACTTTTTCGTTGCTCATTTTTACTCTTTGTCAACGCCTCATTTAGAAGCAATGAACTGTACCGTCTGAGTAGTGACTATATAGTCGCTACAATTAGGATACTGGTAAATCATGGACATGGACAGAGAGATCACATTTTAGAGAAGGGAAGGCTCAAAGTGCACACTACAGGAGGAATAAAGTGGTGAATATTTTAGACTTGAACGTCAGTCAGTCAGTCAAGTCAAGTCCATTTAAGTTCCTCTTATTTGCTCATTGTACAATGTACACGGAGAGGTTACAATTAAAATACATTGTACATCCATTGCAGCAGTAGCTATAAATGTGTATGACATGTGATGGAAAAAAAACCAGGATGAAGGGTGCAATACGTATTAAATTTAAATGATAATCACGTATGTAAATCAAAAGGAGGAGGAAATATTCAAGACAGATTTGAGAAGGAAATTTTTTCTAAAGTTGCAATTGTTATTTTCACTGTAAGTACACATTTTGCATAGGAGGAACCTACCTACGTTTGACCTACACTTACTATGTATCTACATATTTATCGGATAAGATACTGGTCATTTGCAGAAATCCCTACTGATACTGTCTATTCCCAATTTATTTGTATAATTATCCCTTCTAGTTCTAACGGAACGGAAAAAGATGCATCCAATAATATAGGTACTATCTACTACAAAGTAATAAAGTAATAGCTATACTCATAACGATGACGATAGTATTATCCCCTCGCGTTCTTAACTCCTTTAAAACTCATGACACGACTTTCGTTCCTAGATTATGGTATAGATTGGTATGTATTGGTATGTATTGGTATTTTGTGTATGCAATTGGGAGTGTAATTTTTTGGTTGGGCTGCTGCCTATATAAAGGTTGATGTCAATGGAATATTAAAATATGTTTCCTCTTTATGTCATTACCAAATGGAATTCCAAAGCAAGTTTAAATTGAAACATTGAAAGCTTTGCAAAATCTCACTTTTACCCACACTGCCTCATCCGTCTATGTATTCCTTTCCAAGTGGGCGTCCACACACATACACACTCACACACATTTTACAGATACAGATACAGTGCTATAGAGCCTGGCCTGACTTGACTGAATCATATTTTTTTTTTATTACAAACAACTGTGTCGTTCATCACTACATAATACTGTGTATGTATGAGTAAATGCCCCTTAAGAATTTCACCATGACCCCAGTTACTCTAACCTCTACATTCACCCTGTCAATTAAAGTGCGATTTGTTTGGTAGCAAACCACCTGATGTGGTCGGTCCACTGCCATCATGCATACTGCTATGTGTTCAAGAACGTGTATTGGATTCCATTATTTATTTGCCGAGTGATGATGATTGCTCATATATGACTGTGCTATGCTATATGCTATATAGCTCATCTCGTGTCTGATTTTTGCCCACAAGCAAGGGTGCTGGTGCTAGTGACTAGCTTGGTGTAATTCTAGTGTAATTTAATGAGACTAGCTTCTCTCTATTGATATAGAGCAAACACACTCTTCCTTTGTCTCCGGTCTCCATTACCCAATCACCACCGTTCAGAACAGAACGGATCATCCACGCTTTTGATTTTTAGCTTTTAGTGCCTATTTGCCTATTATAAGCACCGGTTCCGAGTATATCTCTGTCTGACTGATTTAGGTAGGTATATCTACCGTTTCACTTTCTGTTTAAAGAATTGGCGAAAAGAATTGTTTTGGGGCTGGAAAATTTAATTACTTTTACTTCATAGCCGTTAATACCATTGCCATTATTATACCATCCACCTTTATTATTACCTTTTATGCTCTTCTTTGCGTTCTCAGTCCTTTGTAAAGTTGTTTTTTTTTCTTCCAATTTTCTTTCATTTCCCTTTTCAATAGGAGATTAAAATTCAGAGGAATTCGTTCGAGTTGAGTTGAGTTGAGTTGAGCGGCTCTTCTATGTATAGTCAGTCGTGAGTACGTCTTAAGACCAGAGATATTATAGTCGTACATCGAATACCGAATTCAAATGAAACGCCATCAAAGTTGAGTTAAATAAAAATTATTATTAAAAGATATTATTGCCTTCTACACAATCTTCATGAAACAATACTGTGGGTATGCCTATAGGTATATGCACAATAATAAAAATCGCGCGTCCGCATCCAAATGTACTAGGTACTAAAGGAAACAATAGAAATTAATAAAAAATAAAAATAATAAAATAAAAAGCGATTGTAGTACTATAGTACGAAATGTAAATTTTATTTTTCTTGAAGGTAGAGGGCAATGAACTTGAGTATGGCGCTGGCTGAACTACACAACAAAGGTTGTCGGAGGGTTAAATGCAGCATTTAAACTTAACATTGAATTCGAATAGTGCTCAGAGTTTTTAGAATAGCAGTACGCATCTTCCTGCGTCTCACCACCAGTTACAAGTTATAGAATCTAGAAGTTTCATAGACGCAGGACGCACTTTCCACGCACCTCGTAGATTCCATGCGTTTACTTTCCACTGGATACAGCAGAAGAAGAAGAAGAGAGAAAGACCGTGAGAGAGATTATGTGAATTGCATAAGGTCTGTTGGCTGCCTATATGGTGGATATATCCATGGGTTCATAGACAGACGGGACGGGAGTCTAGCTAAAAAGTTAAGGAAGTGGCAGGAGAATTTGAAGGGATATAGGGAGCGTATAGTGGCTATATATGTATATAGGGGCTCCGATATATGTCTATAGCGGAGCCCATGAATAGGTTTGCAAAGTAAATGTTTGCCATTTCAGTCCGCAGGGTCGGTCGGTGCCCGGTGCGCCAAGCATGTGTAGTTCCCGTCTTTCCTGCTTTGGCACAAACTAGGCTGGGCATTGCCTCCCGAATCGATACCGACGAACGATGAACCCTACAATGTATAGAATTATGCCCGTATTTATAGATATACATGTTAAGCACTTAAAGCACTACTACGGCATTCCTATATTTCCAAGGCTCACATATTTCTCACAACGCAAAATCTAGACAATTACATACAAATCCCATACTCAAGACATGAGTATGGGACCGTCCTATGTACATATAATATGTATGATTCCCGGAGTTATGAATGTTCAAGTTGAAAATTCTGTCTATTCTAGGAAAGGACGGGTTTCGTATTCGTAGAGACGACTTTATTGTGTAAGAGAATTCGTCGTAGTTCGTTTGATGGTACATGCTATTAGCTACGTGCTATAAAGAGCGTCGTCTCTGGCCTCTCTGGGAGCCGTCGTCTATACGGTGAGCCGCCGTCGAGATCACGCATGGAGCATAGACATTTACGCACATTATGCCATCGTCCTACCTTCCCTTCCAGTAGTAGCGTAAATATAAACTTATCGATTTTGATGTAAGCAATTGTTTACCGGTCGTACACCCCAAAAACTTTTACTTTAAACTCTCGGATCTCATTGATCCCAAACTGAGGCGTAGCAGGTACATTTCCCGTCTCCATATAGTAGTACCTACCTATACATAATACAATGGGACACAAAAATCTTAGGGTTGACACGGACTAACATTTGGCTGGTGGTGACTGAGCCTCAGCCATAGAAGACAGTGCTCCCACGAGGAAAAACAGTTCCGGTTTCTATACATTAAATCTGAGAGGATTTTGACAGTCGTGAACCCGGAATTAGGAATTTTACCGAATGGAACAGACCGGGTAATAGTTACTTCCTACATCCCTGACCAAAGGTAAACAGTCGATTAGAACTTTGAGGCTGCTACACTTGTCTGAGAATTTAATTGAATGGAACCACAACTTTTTTGTCGGATCATTTATGTATGTTTGTAGATAGTGCCTATACTCAGCGGATTATGCTTTTGCTTACGATTAGTTGACGGAAGCTGCGGCATTTAGAGCTTAGGTCTCCATAATATAATGCTGGAAAAGCTTTTAGTCGTAAATTATTTACATACGTACTCGACTGCAGTGGATTCATCGTGGAACTTCCAATAAATTGAAAACAAAACGGACCGTCGAATAAAAATGAATTAAAGCGGACTCACTAATCGTCTCCAAAGCTGTCTGTGCATTCTCTCAGCTCGTTGAGCAGTAGCGTCTAATTACTAACTAAGAATATAACTGGCAACTGGCAACTACTGTAGGATATAAGGTGGCAGCTTACGCTATGCTATGCTATGTATGTTTGTACGTATTTCTTCAGTTTTGCATACTTCGAGTCCAGAGCCCAGCTATTTATACATACATGTATAATTAAAATACTAACCTGCCAGAAGAACATTAACTTTGACCCACCCACATGACTTTGTCGTGCCAGTCGGAATCTCTGAGCTTTCCAGCCTTTTTTGAACGCTCAACTCCGCTCATGAAATAATTAAATTGACGCACCGTTCGACGTTCATCAGCATAACATTTATTAGAAATGGCTCAATGCGTGTACTATTAATTATGTAAGTGCTATAGGACTGTGTTGCCTTTGCCTTTGTCGTATCTCCATTTTTTATTAGCCATCCTGCCACTGCGCACTGCTCTGTCTCAATAATTTACTCCGTGTATCAGGTCAAGTTGTGTAAATATCATCCTGACCTCCAGTATTTATCAGATTCGACGTTCAAATGTACATTACACTTCAAACTAAATACAAAAAATATTGTGCCTAGGTAGTACTTTACATAGAATGTGGAGAATCTTGGAATTCAGTTTCATCAAAATTTCAAAACTTCAAAACTTCAAAACTTTTTAATCTTTACGAAACGATATTTCAATTAAAGTTTTAAACTCGTAATCACAACAGATGTAAGTTTTAATGGGCTTCGTGAAGAATGTAGGCACAAACTTTGTTTAATAAATTAATATGGAATTTCCTCCAATTAACTGCCTTTAGTTTTACACGAAATCGAACCCACGTACATATGTAATGGGGAAATGCGAATTTGTATACTAATTGGACTAACTTTCCCGGACTTGATTGAAGTAGGTAGGTGATGCCATGTTCAATGTATCTAATTCAATTAAGGGAATTAGTAACGCCGAAAGCGAGCTGGAGCTTATCGACCTATGAACTAGTAAATGTAGGTAGTAGGTATATAGGTACAAATAAATATAGTGGTAGTTGTTATTATACAACAACTTGGACAAAAAATCAAAAGTAACTTAATCTGGATTAGACCGGCTGTCTGGCTGCGGGATTATGGAATCTATTGTGAATAAAATTGCTGGAAATATATTGCAGAAGTAGTTACAGTAGTTATGATAGGCACTTTAGTATACCGCCTCTTGCTGTACTATCTCCGTGTAATCTATTATACTAAATGAGGTTATGTTAGCAAACTGCTCGGCTTGTCATCTAAGTGATACGTGCAAAGAGAGTGCACCGATTAAAACAGCCATTGCTCCAGTTAAAGTTCATCAAAGTTTAAATATGACGTCATCATTCACAATTCGTGTACAACAGAAACAGAAACAGAAACAGAGGCCAATAAAACATCTAGATTTTAAACTGGCGACTTAACAATACAAGAAGTTTGAAGTTCCGTCTCCACAAAGTAAAATGCAGACAATGATATTTTTTTATGAAGTTTTCATTGAATTGATTTAACGCTGCAGTTTGAGGGCATCATTTCGCATCGTTGAGACTTTTGTGTGTTTTATAATACTAATCTTATTTATTTGTCTACAGACAGGGCTGCTCTGTGCTCGATTTACTACATGTCACATCTCACCACAGAAGCTGGGAACGAAATATCGATTTGGAATTTATTCTTTTTCACAAACTTATTATTATTAATTTAAACAATCATGCCAGAGTCAGTGAATGATCTACGTATATGACGCAATAAGCTTCCTTTGAAAGCTATAGCGACTAGATCCATGAGTCATAAGTTGGGGTACTGCTCTAGCGTTCTTTAACGAGCGAGTCTGGCCCTTCTTGGCAAGAGCTAAGTGATCATTGCCAAAATCAATCACGGTCTAGTATATGTAGGCATACTATGAGTCTACTATAGATACAAATTCTATTTTCAAAACACACTTGAAAATTTACATCAAAATTAAGGTTTAAATGTTGAAGGGAAATAATTACCTCCACAATTTATTTAAGAAATCTGCCGCATTTCGGTACTGTTTAAACCAAAGCAATTCAAGAGTCGTGTTTCGTGTAAATGGTAAAGTGGATGCTGAGCTGAAGCCACTTTCACTCTCTACAACTCTAATTTGATGTGCGTGTATTTTTAGAATATTTTCATTTTAAAAGCTATAGTTGTGCTCACGATTAGCTCTGACTCTGACTGACGAGCGTGCTTTCATCCCAAAATATGGGAAGATGCGGGATTGGAATTGAGATCACTACGTATACTTACACTTGACATCATGTCTACTATATTTTATTTTATGGCACTGAGACCTGGGACAGTATTTTAAAAAAAACAGCTGTGATAGTTCAGAGCCATAGTAAATCATTATTCATTCATAGGTTCTTGATCTTTGCCAATTTTTGACGGTCTTTTGAGTTTACTTGAAGCCCTTGCCTCGTAGTGGTAATTGTGACAGGGCAAAGGTACCTAGGTACACAGAACAGTAGTGTTAATGAACATTAATTAAAATTACTACAGCAAGCGGCCATTGTATTGTGTCCTAAGCATAAATAAAGGTTATTTGGAAGCGGAAATCAACAAAAATGTTTACATTTTCCAGTTTGATTAAATCATACTGAATGCCCACACAGTTTTTACCAATCAATGACACAGCATTCAACTAAATATCCACAACATTAGCATCGATAATTATAAAAAAAGCGCAAAAAAGTTAAATACGGAAACTTCTACCCAAAAGCTCACAATACTGCCCATTGGAATTGACCGATGAGCGTAATTAGTAATTAAAATTTCAAGTGTAGGCGGGTACTTGCATGCATAGTGAAAGTCAAGCCGTATTTTTTTGTATTTTTGAAGGACGGAGACGGAAGTACATACATACATAGCTTAATCCAAAAGTTACTGGGGATAATTGTTACCAAAAATTGTAATTTTTCTATTGATACAGTCTTTAATAGTGGGTCCAATCCTTCCCACACACTATTAGTGCCTAATCAGAGCTAAGCACAGCAAAGGAAAGAAAGTGAGCTCTTAAAAAAGTCATCGATGGGATGTTTGGGAAAAGTTTTATGACTCTTGTACTTTAGAATGTTTTTATTGTGCATAGTTTGGTGCGTTTGATTGCACTCTTGCCTCCTTTAAGGAAGGGTCTTGACTTGACGTTTTTATTTTGTAAGATTTGCCTTCTTTCTACACCCAACATTGAATTGTGATTTCAGTGCTACGTGTTGAAAGCGGCTTGTGTGTCTGTGTGTATCTGTGTGTGTGTGTGTGTGTGTGTGTGTGTGTGTGTGTGGAAGCCTAGGCCAAGTTGACGAACTTGTACCTGAACTCCTTCGTTCTCCCAATTGCTCAACTATTCTTGCTTTACCTGTTTTCTTGACTCTCTGATGCTCTCCGCAAATTATTTACCATTTAACAATGGAGCAGCAGCCCTTATCTACCTTCTACGAGCAACGAACGAGATTGCTTCGAACATTTTTGGAGCATTATTGGTACTCATGAGGCTGATATATGTAATAATTAGAAGCTATTGGGATTCTGTAAAAATTTAAACGTACACGGCTCACGGCATTACGTTTATGTATAGGTATGTATGGATTAGTGTCCGTATCTTTATGTGTACTACAGATAGTATAGTGGCTTAGTTTGACAAGGTATTTTAAATTCGCATGTATGTACAGTCGATCCCAAGAAATTATTTGTAGTTTATGACCAAGTCCACCTTATTAGTACCAGACAAGAGTGAAGTTTCTAATTAAATGCTACATGTATAATTTATTAAATTAGATTGATTTAGTAATGAACTTTAATGACCTATCCCTATATGTTATTACACATAATTAATAATGATGCACTTCATTTCTAATGCTAGCCGAATATTGATGTATTTATTCTTATTTTTCTTCTTTTTCTTCCCAAATGAGTTCCTTTTTCGTCTTATTTGCTCAATAAAATCAAAACAAAGGGGAAATATTCTTTAATTGCGTGTAAATAGGATTGAATTGCTGTACGGAGACATAGCCTTCCCATTCATCTTGTTAAATAATGCTCATAAAAATTTTATTACTAAATTGAATTTGATTGTTGATCGATTTATGAGCTCGTAGTATCACTAGCAAAATTTTATTGTAATAAAAAACAGATTGATAATCAATAAAACTTGGGATTTTACGAGGAGCTGTCTTTCATACGCGCAGACGATATTACCGGAAGTGTCGTATTTTTACATCAAAATTGCCAATTAACTGACCATATAGAAAAATTACTTGCCCCTTTCATGTAAACACGAGACACTAGGAAGACTTTACAAACACTGTACTTGTTGAATAAAATAATTGTATCCTTCCTTTGCATATAGTTAGATAGGTATGTAGTACGTATACTGGCTTGTAAGCTTAAAGATTATAATGAATTTTTTTCTGAAAAATGGCATAGCGGAAGAGCTGATAGGGGAATAATTTATACGAACTTTGACTATGATTTGATTTGATAATGAAAGTTGGTGTGCAGACAATATAAATTGTTCATATAATCATGTAATAGATTGGTTACAGTGAGTCTGTACAGAGTCAGAGTATTGAACCCGTCCATGCATGGGGCGTTAGTGAATGCAAGAGAAAGTTTTATGAGAAAAAAGAAATCTTCCTCAGAATTATATGCATACACACATACACACACACACACACATACACAGAGAATAAAAAAAAACTGAACGCACATTTATTATGGTTCAACACTAACAACACACTACTAGTACACTGACTGATGCGATATTCTTTAAGGGACTCGACTGCGGTCGTTCGTTGTCTTTTGGTGGTAATGCACTCCAACTTTACATCTCTCACGCTTCCATGCACTTCAATAACAAATTGCGTCCCTGTGTAAAAAAAAAAGTAAAGTGAAAAAAAATCTAGATACATACTGCCTAGGTAGGTACTTGTAATCTGCATACAGAGATAGTAATAATTATTTGACTTTATAATAATATGAAGAGTTAAAAGCTTGGCTTGGGACTCACGGATTACATATGCATGCACATGCAATCAATCATCGCATTTAAAATCTTTTTATTTTTATTATTATTATTATTATTATTATTGTTGAGCTGAACCAACGCTAACGCTCAGAGTGTCTCTGACATTGCAAAGATGTAAGTAGAAAGTGAAATTTTTCCTTTGCTGATTTACTGTCGGTCATTATTACAATGAAAATCCGCAATTAAGCACCATGTGTCATTACCTCGTCGTCATTGCACATTTTTTATCTCTTGCATTAGAAGCAGCCAGCATCCCAACACTAATACTACCGTTATACATACATATAGGTACCTAAGTGCAAATGTGCAAATAATACCTATTTATGTAGATACTCTCAATTTGTATAGCCCCCTGGTCTAAACTCTAAACAGTCTCTCTGTACTCTAAACTCTAAACTCTACTCTAAACATAGATTTAAGCTCAGTCACGATTTCCTTATACGCTCCTAAGGTTCAGAAGGGATTCGCTTTTAGGCCTCTCAACTTTTGCATTCATTATGAGCTATTAACACACTGAGTAGGCGATTTCCCAACTCCCACGTTAGTGCTAATGCAAGTTCATACTGAAGCATTGAGCAGTCATCAAGTCAACATCACTATAACTATATATCCCAGTAACAAATAAGAAAAGGTAAAAGTTTCTAAAACTATTCACTATTGTCAAGTGTATAGAGTGCCGAGGGAAGGAATTACAATAAATTTACAAAGTTGGTCTCTATCATTGAAGGAATTACTAGCTTTTTTTTCTGTCTCTCTCTCTCTCTCTCTCTCTCTCTCTCTCTCTTTCTCTCTCTCTATCTCTGTTTATGTATGTGCGTATTTTGCTACGCCCAATTTAATGTGTTTACATTTTATTATTATTATTATTTTCTAGATACAATTCCAATTTCACAGGATACTGCTAAAAGATTTGACGGTACTCTGCACACACACACACACACTATTTATTTATTCCTTGCACTCCGTTTTATTGGGCATATTATGCTAGTGCTGAATTCCTCAAAGGTTGGATTTTTATTTATTAAAAATCACCATCCCCCACAATTCCCATTCCTTTAGTACCAATAGTATAATAGTATAAGTTCCGAAATGAAATGCCTTCTTAACCTATTCGCAACTGAAAACCCTCGGAAATAATGCTTTACAAAAGTGCTTTTTCTAAAAATTAACCTTTTTAAAACTGTCGAAATTAGAAATAACATTTTCAAAAGCATTTAAACCCAGTAACTAAGACTTTCAAAAAAGGTCAAAACAAGAAATTAACACTTTCAAAAAGGTCAAAACAAGAAAATAACACTTTCAAAAAGGTCGAAACAAGAAATTAACACTTTCAAAAAGGTCAAAACAAGAAAATAACACTTTCAAAAAGGTCAAAACAAGAAATTAACACTTTCAAAGATATGCAAAAAACTGGATATAGTACCATTTCGAAAAGGTTAAATAAGGCATTCATGATACATACATGTTATTATTTATTACATACTGATAAGGATACGATTGAGTAGCACTCAGAAGGAAACTGGCTAGTAGTAGCAGTAGCAGTAGTGCACTTAATACTTATAGTATGTGTGTTTGTCTTTAATTAGTTTGTAACTAAAGAGGTTAACAAATGAAAATGAATATGAAGCTCACATAAGTACTATTACAAGTATCTACATAGCCTTTAGCTTTAGGAGTACAAAAGTCTCGTGCAGTATGGTAGTTAAGCACACACACACACACACACACACACATCACACAAATTCAAGTCTAGATAATGTAGGTAGGTAGGTAGGTTCGTACTTGTGCACATTATAATGGTTGTATTAAAATGTGAGTGCACTATACACGTCAGTTAGTGAAGGAAAGGAAACGGGGTTATCTGGAAATAGGAATGGCTAGGTGGCAATGCCCGCGTGGCCCAGTTTTCTTATGGCGAAGGTCTTTAGTTTCGCTTTCAACTATACACACTCAGTCTCATTCCTTTGACTCGACGTAGGTACATTGAGCTTCACCATTAACACTAACTAACACCACTACCAACTACTAGTAACGATACATACACTTAACTGTCGATGCTGATGATGATACATTAACATTATAGCTTACACTTGGGGTAGGTATACGTAAACATGCTGTGCGATAATAACGGCGAGATATAGGTATAGCACTATAACGCTCCTAGTTAATTTTTGTAGCTCTTGTAGCTTATTGCCTTATTGACAAAATGACTGTATCTCTGTGTTTCTGTTCTGTTAGAGATAGAGATGTGCATCTAACGTTCGTATTGGTATTGGTACCTAAAGGAGTTGGTTGATAGTTGATACATGGATAGGGACACTGTACAAGATTACTGTTAGCTTAAGCTCCAAGTTAAAGTTAAACGAACGACTTCATTATGGATTGAAGCTGTTCATAGCTGTATAGTAGGTATAGGCACTTTGCCTTTAGGGGCTCAGCATGACAGAACCACTGATAGCCGTCTTGCCTACATTTCTACAATTATCGTGGTCAATAAGGATGGCTCAAAAATAAGGCTTAACGGTCTTCATTTAGACAATATTGCCGGTTCTTGGTTCTTTCACTTGCACTTAACTGTATGGATATAGGTATATACCTATTTTTATACTATAAACTATATTTAGGTGGGTATACATGGAGATGGAGGCAAAAAAAAAAAGAACTACAGCAATCTGCTCAGTCTGGCTCTGGTTGAGGTTAGGGATATGAAGTACAAATACCAGACGGTGTGTACTACTTAAACGTCTCTAGTGTTGTCCAATACCTGAAATTGAGAGTTCCAGTACCTCTCAGTTCCTTCAGCTACTTTGATAGTCAGTACCA
>JAQFZC010002419.1:0-23216 GCA_034695205.1 Dicyrtoma fusca | reverse complement strand
ATGCGCGGGTCTCTATTAAAGCGCGGGTCTCTAATTGTACGCGGGGGTTCGAGGGGCTGAATGGAATAGTGCGCGGGAGTTCTATTAGAGAGTTTACGGTACTCATTTTATTTTAATTACAAACCCCTCTGTCGCATTTTCAGCATTGAGGCTGCTGCTATGCTTTATGGGTGGTCTACCGTCTGCGTTTATTTTCCTTCCCCGATGCACTTTGAATTCCATTTCCATTTCCATGCTTGATATTCCGATTAAATCAACACAGCCACGAGCAGAAGGAACCAAGAATTACATACGTCGGAAAATCACAATGAAAGAGAAGCTTGTCCCTCTTAAAGGGAAACAGAACCAGAAACATGAAGTTTTCGTTTTCATCAAATTACAAAATTACGATTGACGTTCGTTACTCGACAGATTCTAATTAATTCAATACATATTCGATTCGGCTTTCCAAGAATGGCAATTGTCGGTAGCAACCCAACATAATTAACCTTTTCGATGGGTACTATATACAGTTTTACATCTTTTTGAAAGTGTTAATTTCTAGTTTTACTTCTTTTTGAAAGTACTAATTTCTAGTTTTACATCTTTTTGAAAGTGTTAGTTTCTTGTTTTACATCCTTTTGAAAGTGTTAGTTTCTAGTTTTACATCTTTTTAAAAGTGTTAATTTCTAGTTTTACATCTTTTTGAAAGTGTGTATTTCTAGTTTTACATCTTTTTGAAAGTGTCAATTTCTTGTTGTATAGCTTTCTGAAAGTGTTAATTTCTAGTTTTACTCCCTTTTAAAAATGGTGATTTCTCGTTTTGACATTTTTAAAATTGTTGGTGTTAGTTTCTTGCTTTGATCTTTATGAAAATGTTAATTCTTGTTTTAACTTTTTTTAAAATATTAATTTCTTGTTTAGATCTTTTTGTAGATGTAGAATTATGGTTTTGACATCTTTGAAAGTCTTAGTAGTTACAGGATTTGAATGCTTTTCAAAATATTACTTCTAGTTTTGACACTTTTGAGAAGGTTAATTTTTACAAAATTAAAAATCACTTTTGCGAAGCTCAGTTAGCTTCGTTTGCCAGTTGCGAAAAGATTAATAAAGTATCTAAATTAATCAAAAGAACAACCTTGTGTAGGTTCCTACAGGTAATCGTAAAGGGCGAAAGAATATCCGGTCTTGTCAATGCTGTGGGCGGGACCTTTGGTTGGTTTTCATCAAAATTTGAATTTGAATCGGTTTCGTGGTTACAATTTAATTTCAATTTTCAATTCATAAAGACACCCACTACTTTGTGTACCGGCACTTAAGCTAACTTTCATTAATTTGAAATGGAAAGTATGTACGCACATTAAGTCTATTGGCATACGTAATAACTTACGGTACTTACACAAGTGTTTTGAGATTTCTCTGCCTTATTAGCATACATAGTAGTGGAGGATGTTTAAATTATTCTCTATTACGTCCTACGTAGAAATATTAAAGAAAGTGTGGCATTTATTTCCAGACTGAACAATATGTACAAGGTCCTGTCGAATCTTTTCAACAAATTGTAAACAGGGCAGCTTGCGCCTTTGTACAAAAGCTAAATTTTGTTTCACAATTATATGAATTAGGTAACTATTTTGCGCTACAAAAAAGTAGGCCCGTGAGATATTTTGCACATTTTCAAAACATGCAATTGGACATAGCGTTTCAAAAACATTTAAATACGACATTTTGCACCTTTTCAAAAACGTGTAAATAGGATTTTTTACCTTTTCAAAAACAAACAGGAATTTTGCCATGTTTTCAAAAACATGTTAATACGACATTTTAAACCTTTTCAAAACCCTGTAAATAGGACACTTTGCACCTTTTCAAAAACACTTAAACAGGAGTTTTTGCATCTTTTCAAAAACGTGTAAATAGGATTTTTGTACCTTTTCAAAAACGTGTAAATAGGATTTTTGCACCTTTTCAAAACCATGTAAGTAGGACACTTTGGACCTTTTCAAAAACGCGTAAACAGGAGTTTTTGCATCTTTTCAAAAACGTGTAAATATGATATTTGTACCTTTTCAAAAACAAACAGGCATTTCGCCATGTTTTCAAAAACATGCTAATACGACATTTTGGACCTTTTCAAAAGCATGTAAATAGGACTTTTTGCCCCTTTTCAAAAACAAAAAATAACACACTTTGCACCTTTTAAAAAACGTAAATAAGACACTTTGCACCTTTTCGAAACGATATTATAGCCATCGGATTGTTGAACCAATCTAATCTCTCATAAGAAAAAAGTGAAAGCCACAGCAGAGCAATTAACCGTGCGATATTTTCCATCCTTTTGAAAGCTTTCACATACTCACACAATCGGTGTCTCTTATCGTTAGCATAAATTTAAACAAACATGTTCATCTGCGTCCGTCCTCAAAATAATATTTATTAATTAATTACAGAGCGTACGTATTACCACTTTTAACCAGCCACCTATAAATATATGTTGCCTTCCAATACGCAGTTTTCGACAATATTCTAAACCGCATATAAGATCACAATTTTAATTACAGCTCATCATCATGAGATCACCGCATCAATTGGAAAATACAAAATTAACCATCTAAATCCTAAAGAGACCACAAAACTTGCCGTGGATGGATCCTAGTGAAGATATTGCAAACAGATTTATTAAAATTGATATTAAAGTTTCCCCGAATTCATAATCAAACTATGGACAATCAATAAGCACGCGTCTTTAATTATTACAAATTGCTAATGGTAGATACACCCACCAATATATAAATTTACTACCAATTAACTTTAACGATCTTCATGTAAAATAGTAAGCCAAAAGCAAGACAATTATTGCCAAAAGTTTAGCTCTTAGATTTTAATATTTAATAAATTATTAACGAGGAATATTAGCTCGTTTCTTAATATGAGGAAATGAGAGAAGTTCTGTTGCTTTCTGTTTGTAATGCTAAAGATTAAAATTAAAGGGAATCCAAGAGCGGAGAAAGTTGGTCGAAGGAAGCGCAGGGCAAAAGAGAAAGCGGTCAAAAATACAGAATGCTACTGTGGAGTTCGGGGGATGTTTGTGAGGTCTGGTATGCCGTTGAGATCTCATAAATAATCTGTGTATGTACGTCCTTCATCTTGTAGGTAGCTTGAGTGATTAAATATGTGGACAATTTTAAGGGGGCATTATATTACCAGACCACAGACAGACCACGGCGACCACATCTGACGAGACCAGAGAACCATCATCGCTGCCAGCAGACAATGAATTCCTTGAAGGAATGAATTGATGAAAATTCCAAACATACCATAATTCACGATTCAATGAGTGTTCTAGCATGCCATCTATATATATACATATGTATCTACATAGACATCTAGGTATATATATATACATATGTATATCGCTGCTTAAGATGCAAAATGACACATATCCATAAAAACAGAAAAAGTAGCTTGACAGAACATGGAATACAATAATATTTATTTCTGTAAAGAGGCACTACAATATAGTGAACTTTTAGGTCACCAATGATAATAGTATGATGGAATTCAGATTTTGTCAATCAAAACGATGCAAAATCAAAAGAAGCTGTGTAGACAGTTGTTAATTTTGTCGGTATTAAAAATGACCGGTTTCGGATTTGCATTTATTCTTCTTCAGACTGTACAAAAAAATGATAACTTACTCTTACTCTGTGTAAGGGCTAAGGCTAAATCGGGCGTTAAACGAAAAATTTATTTTTTATTATTATTTGTTTTCATGGTTATTTGTAAAAGTTTTGCATGGTTTGAAAAAATGCATATCGAGATTTCGCACGTTTAAAACAAGTATAATCCAGGTTTTGTATGGTTTAAAAAATAGTAAATCGAGATTTCGCACGTTTTGAAAAAGTATAATCAAGGTTTCGCATGGTTTAATAAAGAGCAAATCGAGATCTTGAACGTTTTGGAAAAGTACAATCAAGGCTTTGCAAGATTCGGAAAAGTGTAAATCGAGGTTTTGTACGTTTTGAAAGAGTGCTTTGCGTAGTTTGGCAAAGTTTAAATTAAGGTTCTGCATGGTTTGAAAAAGTGTAAATTGAGGTTTTACAAGTTTTGAAACAGTGCAAATCAAAGCAGTGCATATTTTTAAAAATGCAAAAATTAGTTTTTACACATTGCTAATTGGATGGTTTAATCTATATCTAAAGAAAATGTGTTAATTGTGTGTTCTTTTTGATTTTTTACGGATACGCGTCATTTTGCATCTTAAGCAACGCTAAATCTATCAATTAGCCAATAATGTCTCTCTGGCTGCTCTATATGTTTCATCATGATGCAAGCCGTGAATCTGCGTCCGTCCCGGACGGCGACGAGAGTGACGTGATCATTGTACTCGCCTAATTGATTCCCGTGCAATCCTGTCCTATCTGTGTCCCGTTCAATGGCACCAGGGTCATATTTAACCTTTGCGCGTCTTGTAAAATAAATTAATTATAAATTAGATGAGCTTCTAAATGTGTCTTCAATCCTAAAAACATTTACCCACACATTTGTGCAGAAGGCAAAACCTGAATTGAAAGTAAATACACTGTGCTATTCGATCTGGATTCTAAGTTACTTAAAGACAGTAGGCGGATTCATCTTTAACCTATTCGCAACAGGCAAATCATGAAGTTGCTTACTGTTTATATCTTCTGCAATTGGACTTATTCAAAAAGTACTAAACTAGAAATTGTATACCTTTTTCGAAAAGACGGAAAAGTATAAATTACCACTTTCAAAAAGGCCAACACTAGAAATTACCACTTTCCAAAAGGTGCTAGACTAGAAATTAGCAATTTTGGAAAGATCAAAAGTAGTAATCAGCATTTTCGGAAAGGTGCTAATCTAGTAATTAGCCCTTTCAGAGAAGTCAAAAAGAAATTACCATTTTCCAAAACGCACCAAACTAAAAATAAGCCCTTTCAGAAAGATCAAAGCTTGAAATTGCCGTTTTAAAAAGGTACCAAACCAGAAATTATCACTTTCAAAAGGTCAAATCAAAACTAGAAAAATAACCCTTTCAGAAAGATAAAAACTACTAATTAACATTTTTCAGAAGATGCTATAAGCTAGAAATTATAGCAATCAGAAAGGTCAAAACTTGAAAACAACATTTTCTAAAAAATATAAGACAAGAAATTAGCACTTTGAAAAAGATCAAAACTAGAAAATGACATTTTTCAAAAAGGGCTAAACTTGAAATCAGCATTTTAGAAAAGATCAAAACTACAAATCCGCATTTTTCAAAAGGTGCTAATCTAGAAATTAGTACTTCCAACAAGATCAAAACTAGAAAATAACATTTTCCAAAAAGTTCTATAATCTAGAATTAGCACCTTTCAAAAATGTCAAAACTACAAATCAGCAGTTTCCAAGAGGCGTTAAACTAGAAATTACCACTTTCGAAAAGGTCAAAACTACAAATCAGCAGTTTCCAAGAGGCGTTAAACTAGAAATTAGCACTTTCAAAAAGGTCAAAACTAGAAATCATCACTTCACACAATGTGCAAAACTACCTATGTAGATATATTGTTGTTTCGAAAAGGTTAAAAATAAATATTTCAAAAAATGTTTATTTTTCTACTTTGTTCGCAGTGAAAAATATACGTGTCTCGAGCCGCGACTGCACTGCACTCTGCTTAAAAATGGGAACTGTCTGGAAAGGCAAGTGCGCACCATTATTTTTTCCCTGGTACATTTTTTGTGTGTCGTACTTCATTTTGTGAATGACAGAGGATTTAAGCAGCTGGGTCGGTGTGCTGGTAACTATAATTACTTCCTTCGCCCTCGTGTAACGTAGATTGATGGGTGATGTGTGTGTGTGTGTGTGTCTGTGTGAACCTGAATTGAATTATGGAGACAAATGCTAATGCTAAAATTAGCGAGACTTTTAACTATTTACCAAAGCGACCATGTGTCAGTTCCAAGTGGAAGGGATAGACTTGGAATTGGAAGCAAAAGTGCCAAAGCATTCATTGCCAGCTCACGAACGAACGTACATAACACAAGTGTGATACAAAACAAACGAGAAGGGACACGATTGCCAGAAATTTTGATGAAACTGATGAAAGTTTTTACAAGACCAATGCCAGCACCATTATGTTCGCACATGAACTTCACTTCTGTTTTCTCTCATAGCAGAGAATATTAGGGCAAGTGTTTCTGCAAATGGCTTCCTTTCCATATAGTGCCTATGGTCTTGCTATATGCTTATAGGCAAACATTTTACTTAGAAGGGATCGTCCAAATATGACTTTATACAATTAAAGTTAAAATTACATTAAAAAAGGTGAAATAATATAAATTTTCTTTTTTTAGGACGTTCAAAATGTGATATTTACACAATTAAAAAAGTGTAAATACAGCATTTACATATTTAGAAGAGTACAAATTGTGGTATGAGCCAATTGTGAAAGTGTAAAGTGTTACGTATACAATCACTATTTAAAAAAAAGAGTAAATCTGGCATTGACACATTTCAAACAGTGTAAATCGTGGTTTCAACCAATTTTGACAATGCAAAGTGTTATACATACACAATTCAAAAAGTTAAATTCAGACATTTACACAATTTTAAAAGTGTAAATATTAATGAATGAACCGATTCTGAAATTGCAAACGTCATACAATCACAGTTCACAAGGTTAAAAACGGCATTTGCACTTTTCAAAAAGTATAAATTGTTGTTTTAAGCAATTGTAAAAGTGCAATATGTTTCACACCCACAACTCAAAAAGTGTAAATTGTGGAATCAACTAATTGCAAAAGTACAAAATTTTGTAAGTAGACAATTCAAAAAGTGTACACACAGCATTTACACTTTTCAAAATGGTAAACCTTGTAGTATCAACCAATTGTGAAAGATCAAAAATGTTTCGCACGCACAATTCAAAACGTGTAAACTCTACATTTGCGCCTTGTAAATAGTGAAAATTGTAGCCTCAACAAATAATTGTAAAAGTGTAAAATATTACACAAACTCAACTCAACAAGTGTCAACACGACGTGCACACTTTTGATAAAATTTCAAACTTCAGTTATCATTAACAAATAATTGCGACAGTGCTAAAACTTATTTTAACCTATTCGGAACTGGAGAACCATGAACATATTACTGTACAAAAGTTTTTAATTCCATGAGCGTACTCTTTCAAACGATCAAAGGTAGTAAAGAATACTTTTTTAAAATGTTCAAAACTAGTAAATCACACTTTTCAAAAATGGTCAAAAATAGTAAACAACACTTTCAAAATCCTCAAAGCTAGTAAATAACTCTTTCTCAAAACTTAAAACTAGTAAACTACACTTTTTCAAAACAGTCAAAACTAGTTAATAACACTTTCAAAAGATTAACACAATCCAAAAATTGCAAACTATGCTATCCACAAAGTAACTCTACAGCTCTATTTCAAATGCTTTTTTTAAACGTTTTTGACGTCACATTTGGCAGCCCCTTAAGTGTATTTTAGTAAAACTCTGAAACTGTATCTGAAATATCTGAAATAGTACTTTATGGCAAAGGCGTCTATCTTGATGCAATCTCGAAGGAATACTGCAAGTACGTACATGCCTTGACTTCCGTTCCTATTTTTATAGTTTGATTAACTACAGAGATAAAATTAGTACGGCTCAATTAACTCTCCACATGTTCCTTCCTTACAATCCTCCCACTTTCTCTAACTGTGAAGAACAAGAAAGAAGCCGAAGAAAAAAAACTGTAATTTGGCTGTACAAACTTTGTACCCTGCAATGCAATGATAAGCATAAGATCATACAAGATATTCATCTGTAAATAGAATCAGATTAAAGTACGTATTTCCTACGTCACAAGTATTTACAAGATGCGTTGACAGATATTTCCCTCTGTTTTCAAATAAACTCGCCAGATTTGAAAAAAAAACTAAAGTCATTTAACGTTAAATGATTTCCACACTTTACGTTTACGTTTGTATGCAGAGCATCATTACCACTGCACCGCAATAAAAACAAAATTACAAAAATTACTATTTTGCTTTTACAAAAAAGCCCAAGTTAACCTTTTCGAAACGGTAATATACTTAGTTTTGAATGTTTTTGAAAATAGTAATTTCTAGTTTTGACCATTTCGAAAAAGTGTTGTTTGCTAGTTTTGACTGTTTTTAAAAAGTGTTATTTGCTAGTTTTGACCTTTTTGAAAAAGTGTTATTTGCTAGTTTTGACCGTTTTGAAAAGGTGCTGTTTACTAGTTTTGACCGTTTTGAAAAAGTGTCATTTACTAGTTTTGACCGTTTTGAAAAAGTGTCATTTACTAGTTTTGACCTTTTTGAAAAAGTTACTTTATAGAATTAAACACTTTCACAAAGCATTCTTTCCATGGTTCCCCAGCTGTTAATAGGTTAAATTGCAAATTGCACAGCCGCTTATCATTACACGTAAAAGCTTCCAATCACGAAACAACATTTACACAATCTTGACTTGTAATGGGCTATAAATTTTAAAAAAAATGGCAATAAAACCATCCTCAGTTTCATTCATAAGCAGAAGCATCTTTTTTAATCACATTTTGTTTACGGGGCATTGCATTGCTAACCGGGTTGCCGGTTGCTGTGCTGTGGTGCTGTTTACTACTAGACTTTTGCCGCAAATAGTTTAGGAATTAAAATGTCAAAAGTTGTATTTATTGCCTTGTGGATACACAAATATGTTTTTGAAAAATTTGTGATTTATGAATGAGTGGCGGTTCCGTTTGATTTGCTTTTAAATCTCATTTATTCAGCAGGAACCTGGTGACGAAATATGCAAATAAAGGATTGTGTAAATATTGGACGATCGTCCATGTAATGCTGTGGGAAATGTGAAATACAATTTTTAAAAAGAACCATCGATTGGAAATTTTAACCTTTTTGAAACGGTAATATACTTTTGGTTTTGAATGATTTTAAAAATGGTAACTTTTAGTTTTGTCCATTTTGAAAAAAGTGTTATTAACTAGTTTTGACTGTTTTGAAAAAGTGTTATTTGATTGTTTTGACTGTTTTGAAAACGTGTTATTTACTCGTTTTGACCATTTTTAAAAAAGTGCTATACACTAGATTTGAGCATTGTAAAAAAGTGCTATTTATTAGATTTGACCGTTTTGAAAAAGTACTATTTACTTGTTTGGACTGTTTTGAAAAAGTGTTATTTACTAATTTTGACCGTTTGAAAAAGTGTTATTTACTAGATTTGACCGTTTTGAAAAGGTGAATTCATAGAATTAACACTTTTGTAAAGTATTCTTTCCCTAGTTCCCTAGTTCCTAAAAGGTTAAAACCAAGTCTATGGAAGATTTTTATTTAAAATCATGTTGACATTTGATTTGTCGGTGTTTGAATACAATTTTGATTTTTAAACCCCTGCACTCCACTGCACTGCACTGTGTCTCCTTCCTGACGACGGATCTCAATGAACTGCATTGCACTTGTCAGCACTGCTAGTGCGGTAGCATCTTCTCTACTGTTATGTAAATGGTTTATGGATGTGAATGCAGTATCGGGATCGGAAATTCTCAGCAGCATCTTTGACAGACAAGTCCAAATGGAGCCCGTCACAGCCTCCAAACTCCAATGCATTGTAAACAAGGGGAAGGACACGGAAAAAAAATGAGCTACGAGTTGAAATGTTGGAAAAGTTGTTGAAATTGATCAAAGTCTCCTTGACGTGTATGACGTCCGTTTTAAAGATCTCCATGTCGTCTCTCCGCATCCGAACATCCGTTGACTCCCGCGGATTATTTATTCACAATAGAGCACCATTCGAATATAAATTCAAATAAAATGCAAAACTCAATTCTAATTCAATTCCTTCTGCATGTCTGTACGGAGCCTATATCGTCTGTGTAAATGCAATTCGTCCCAAGTCCAGTCTCAGCTAATTTCAATATGTCCCAAGTCCACATATCTAATGATATTTTCCATTTTTGAAAAAGCGTTATTTACTAGTTTAGACCTTTTTGAAAAAGTTTCATTTACTAGTTTAGACCTTTTTGAAAAAGTTTCATTTACTAGTTTAGACCTTTTTAAAAAAGTGGCATTTAATAGTTTGGACCTTTTTGAAAAAGTGTTATTTACTAGTTTGGACATTTTTGAAAAAGTGTTATTTTCTAGTTTTGACCGTTTTGAAAAAGTGTCATTTACTAGTTTTGACCGTTTTGAAAAAGTGTCATTTACTAATTTTGACCGTTTTGAAAAAGCGTCATTTACTAGTTTAGACCTTTTTGAAAAAGTGTCATTTACTAGTTTAGACCTTTTTGAAAAAGTGTCATTTACCAGTTTAGACCGTTTTGAAATGTGTTATTTACAAGTTTTTAAGTTTTGCCACATAATGATATTTTCCATTATAAGGACGTGGGACACACTGCAACTAAGCATACGCTGGACTTAAGACACATTGCGTTTACACAGACGATATGTACCTCTATAGCAGTGGAGAATCTTTTCCTTTTCCTTTTTTTTTCTTACTGTAATTTGATATTTTGTCTCTTCTTGATTCTTCTTTTAAACATTTTTAGCTGACAAATCCTACAGGCTTTGACTGAAGAACGAACCAAATGGTTAACTGTATAAAGAGAAGAAGGGAATAAAAAATAAAGTTATGAGAACGTATAATATTATTTTATTACACAACATACGTATTCGTATCGTCGTTAAATGCGCCATGGATACAAAAAGGAACAAGCTGTCAGTTTTTTTTTATTAGGTAGCTATAGCAACCTATGCAAAATCCCCGATTTGGTGGAGTTTCCTTAAGCGTAAAATTTTAATATACAAAAAATAAGGTTTTATGTATAAAATGTTTTAAAAAGTGAGCGAGATTTAAGCCTGTAACTAAAGGGATAAAGATGGACTGTGATTTTTTATTCGCTAGTTTTTTTTGTGATCGCGTGCAAGAACAGAATTACGTATTGTTTTGTGGTCTATTTTTAGACCTCGGCCTCGGCCAAAAATGCAATTATGGACAAAGATAAGGACAGTTTCAGTGAACAGTAGTGACAGGGACTGACCACTGACCTCCAAAGAAATTATGCAATGCAATCGCATTCATTAAATGGAATCGACGCGATGCTTAGAAATACATGATGCAATTTAACCTATTCAGAACTGCTAAGCCATCAGCTGTGGAAAGAATGCTTTGAAAAGAGTTATTATTATACAATACACTTTTTCAAACAGGTCACAACTATTAACTAACACGTTTAAAAAAGGTCAAAATAAGAAATAAGCAGTTTCAAAAAGGTCAAAACTGTAGTAACCACCACTTTTCAAAGTGGTCAAAACTAGAAATTAACGTTTTCAAAAAGGTCAAAACATGAAATAAGCATTTTCAAAAAGTTTAAAGCTGTAGTAACCGCCACTTTTCAAAGTGGTCAAAACTAGTAACTAACATTTTTAAAAAGGTTAAAACAAGAAATTCTCGTTTTCAAAAAGGTCAATACTAGTAACCAACATTTTTCAAAAGGGTCAAAATACGAAAAAAGCAGGTTAAAAAAGTTCAAAACTAGTAACCAACACTTTTCAGAAAGGACAAAACATTGCATTTTAAAAGAGATGTAATGCTTGATATAATACCGTTTTAAAAAGTGTAAATTGAATTACCCACCATTGTACAAGCAAATTAAATAAATAAAAACAAAAATTAAGGTCTTGAACTCCAATCATCAAAGCAAAGCAGTCATACAGTCGATTTGTATCGATCATAAAATTCAACAGAAGCTCGGCTTCTTATAGCTTCTTCGGGTTAAAATTACATATATTTATTCCTGCACTCTATTCAAAGCGAATGCCTTGAATCGTTTGAGATATTGTTCAAATAACAATAACAGCTAATTTAGAAGTGTAATCCCAATAAAAATGGTCTCTAGTCTTAACTCAGTTCTTTACAAGGCGTAATTAGGCGGAATTTATTCATTCAACACAGTACAGTGCAGTGGTTTCTTCCCTCAAAACAACCTGATGCTTTTCCAACCGCAATAATTAATGTCACAAAGTCAGAATCACAATAAGACGTACGACAAAGTACATGGGCAAGCAGTATTTATATATCTATTCAGTTGTACAACTTTTCCACTTTTGTGCATCATTAAATTGTACATAATTACACAATTTTCAACAGCCACTGCCATTTAATTTACTTCCAGAATTGCGTGCCTTTTGTTTTAGGCATATGTATGTGGCGGCCGGCGGAAGAAAGTCAAGTGTTGCGGAGTTAAATTGTAAAGTTTGAGCGCCATTTAATTTAATTGCACGCGATAAGGAAAATTAAGTGAGCCAGCTTCTTTTACAATCTTTCTAGAGCGAGCGTCTTTTAAACGCGTGTTCCGTTAAAACATGAAGATGTTTTTGGTGTATCGCGAGTCGATTTTAGGCATTTTTTAAAATTTTGTTTGAGGCAGCCACATATTATTTACTTTGAGTTTTGATAAATGTTTAAGGTACCGCTGTATGTAGTTGGTCGAATTTAAAATGATTTCTAAAATGGTAGTTATGCTGTTTTTTACTTTCATCATTTTGAAAATTACAGTTTCTTGTTTTGCCCATTTTGAAAATGGAAACGTTTTCTTGGCCTTGTTAAAAGCGGTATTTTCTAGCTTTGCCCTTTTACAGTGTGAATTTATAGTTTTGACTATTTTGAAAAAGTGTTATTTGCTTGTTTTGACTATTTTGAAAAAGTGTTATTTTCTAGTTTTTGACTATTTTGAAAAAGTGTTAATTTCTAGTTTTGACTATTTTGAAAAAGTGTTAATTTCTAGTTTTGACTATTTTGAAAAAGTGTTAATTTCTAGTTTTGACTATTTTGAAAAGGTGTTACATATTGCTTGTTTTGACTGTTTTGCAAAAGTGTTATTGCTTGTTTTTACTGTTTTGCAAAAGTGTTATTGCTTGTTTTTACTGTTTTGCAAAAGTGTTATTGCTTGCTTTGATTGTTTTGAAAGTGTTAATATCTAGTCTTGATCATTTCGAAAATGCTGATTTCTAGCTTAAGCCATTTTGAAAACGTTAGTATGCAAAAATTAGATTTCTCTTTTTTTAATTGCAGGCTTTCTTGTCACGGAATCCCGGATCCCTAAAGGCAAAATACCATTGTTGTCCATTATATTTAGCGCTTACTCTTCCGTGGTGTGTGCTGGGGGCTATGGGGCTTATAGAATAATTACTCTTTCAAGCAGACGTGTAGTTAGTAGCTGACACAATGTTGTGTTTCATAGTTTGTTGAACTGTGTAATTATTGCAAAGTCCAAAGAACTGGGATGGTGGAAGTGAAATGGGCGTTAAGATTCGGTTCAATGACTCACCACAAGAAGATCCCTTCATTGAATTGATGCGGAATAGGAGCAGGAGTTATTATTCGAATACGATCCACTTGAGTAGCTACTAATTACAAATTGGAAATCACAATGTAGAACTGTACGTAGGTCCACTACAATCTACAAATTACAAATTGACAGCCTTTGGAGTCCAGATGTAAATACAGATCTAAACATTGGTTCTATCCAACACAAGGACTAGCATTACAATTTTCTGTAACAATGTAGCAGCGGCGGATATAGACTTATAGGCAATAGTTTGCAACAGAATATTGCCAAAATCAGATTTAGTCCACTCGATTCTATCCGGGAAGTCTTGGTCCTATTCCCGATTTAACGTTCTCAGAAGAACATGGCAACTCAACCCCGTACAGGTCGGGTTATGATTAAATTGAACAATGATAAATTGGCAATGAACTGTCTTGAACTTTTTTTTTTATCCGCGAAGAGGGCTGCAAAGCCTTTGCAGGATCTTATGAGTGCTGACACGAGAGTGGCATGTGGAACAAACACTGATCACTATACTCTGACATTGAACACTAGGAGGAACGTTTACGGGGAGTTCGTGGAGGACAGGTTGCGGCCTAGATTTGATGATCGCGCCTGAGGGGTGATTTCTCGTAATCAGATCTGTGGCCGCGGCCGTCGTGAGAAACTGGGAGAGGCCGCGGGGTTGAATCCAAGGCCGCGGGTGAAGCCTACGAGGAGGTGAATCTTCAACTCCCAGGTGTGCGGGAGGATCTCCTCCGATACGTTCACACAAGAGATGGTAGCGGTCTGTACTTGTCACACGCGCGCCTAGGAAAGGGCTTCTTCTATCCTGGTCTAGGGCGGTAGTAGATGAGGAGGACTTGTGGAAGTCGCGGAGGGGAATCCAAGACCGCTAGTATCGACTCCAACGTGGTAGGCCTCCAGACCCAGGGCGTGTGTGATGGAGATCCTCTGCACGACCACCCGAGTGATGGTAGCGGTCTAAAGTTGCCCAGCACGCCTAGCAAAGGTCCTTTCCTACTCAGGGCTATGGCAGTAAGAGATGCGGGGAGCTTGTAGGAACCGCGGGGGTGATTACAAGGTCGCGGGTGAGGCCTCTGACGTAATAACCATCCTGGGCCTAGATGCACAATCTTCGACGGACAATCACGTCCGTCTATCGACTCAGTTTCGCCTTTACAGAGGCCAGGGGAGCAGGGCAGACTTCGTAGTGGGGCCGGACCAACTCCGGAGGATCCAGGGTGGTCTTCTCACTAAGTTCGACTCCTTGGATAAGGAGGGCGTGCCCGGGCGCCGTCGCGGAGTCAACCGAACACTCCGAGTCTGCTGAGGTAACTGAGGTGGAGGCTGTGGTGAGCTACCTGATGAGGCGATGGGATGTTCACGACTGTGAACGCTAACTGGCAACTAGCCGGGTCTACTACTAGACTTGAACCGTCTGTCTGTCGACCTGACTCAATGACCTGCTATCTAATAATGATAAATAAAGGCCTCGACCAAATGTCAGGATGTTCACACTATGAAAGAGTTTCAGGGCACATATTAAACACAATTCGTTTATTAATTATCGTTCACTTGAATCATGTGCTGTGGCCTCTCTGAAGGCTGACACCAATTCATTTACTCACACAAAATGCCCAAATCTGTCTTTCCTCACATGTCCAAATATTCTCACTTAACTACTAACTATTAAACGCAATACATGAACTTAATTACTAATTATAAGACTAGGAAGTAAACTTATAATAAGGTTTGGAAACAGAAAGAAGAAGAGACTTGGGGCGTGGTGCTGAAGGGAAAAGGAATTGATACGCAGAGCAATTTATTTTGCTTCGAACAATTCCAACGGCAAACAGAGACTGGAGACGCTAGTCCTGTTGGGACTTGAGCGTAGATTCTGGGGCCTGGCCTGTATCATACTTTCTAATCTTTGCACCATGCCTTTATCGCTTCTTCTTTCTGTCGTTCTGTCCCTTTGTGTGTGCTTAGTGTAGCGGCTCAAGAAACGTTCGTGGCTGGCAGATTAAATTTGGCGGAGCAATCCCATGAGGGAATAACTTCCTCATCCAATTGCTCCAGCTATTCGTGACTAGGTGTCGCCTGTGCCAAAGTCCTGAATCCTGGTCTTTACAAGTTCCAAGGTTTGAAAAAGGAACAAAATGTTTAAAATGGACGATTGCTCAAAGTGTATGCTGTATTTTATAGACAAATGTGTATTTTGTAATAATTTTAAAAATGTTGAAATTTGTAGTTTTGACCATTTTGAAATGGTGTTCTTCTAGTTTTAAAACATTTTTGAAAAGAGGTATTTCTTGTTTGAACTTTTTTGAAACTGCTAATTTCTAATATGTAACCTTTTTGAAAATGTTATTTTCTTGTTTTTCCCTATTTACAAACGTTGTTTTCGTTTTGACCTTTTTCAAAGTGAATTACTAGTTTTGACTGCTTTTTAAAACATGTATTTCCAGTTTTGACTATTTAAAAAAAATCAATTCCTCGGTTTGACCGTTTTGAAAACGGTTGTTTCTTGGTTTGAGCGCTTTAAAACGCTAATTTCTTGTTTTGACCATTGTGAATTTATAGTTTTGATCAATTTTAAAATGGCAATTCCTTGTTTTGACCGTTTGGAAAATGCTAATTTGACTATTTTTAAAATGGCAATTTTTCGTTTTGACCGTTTTGAAAACGTAAGTTTCGTGTTTTGAGCGATTCAAAAACGCTAATTTTTGTTTTTACCGTTTTGAAAACGTTCATTTAGAGTTTTGTTCCCTTTGAACAAGACAATTTCTTGTTTTTACCCCATTTAATACGCTAATTTCTTGGTTTTACCATATTAAAAACGCCATTTTATAGTTTAAACATTTTTACAAAAGTTAGTTTTGACCTTTGTTCTTGCTCGTGTTTCAAAGTTTTGATCAATGCAATGTTCAGTAATTTGATTTTGAAAAGAGTAAACAGAAAAAGCTTAGAAAAGCTTAAGAACGAACTCTGGTCCGTCACTGGAAATCCATACATTATTATACTGAAGGACTTTTGAAGAAAGAATTTGTGCATAAGTTTGAAAACTTTGGAAATAAATCAGATTCCAAAAACGTTGTTTTCTTAATAAAATCCAATAATTTCAAAATAACTTTTTTCAAACAAAAACATTCTGAATTTTAAAAAACTTGTTTTGAAAACCCGTTTTGAACACACTGTTAATTGTAATTATTCAAGAGTTAAGAAATCAAGTGGTTTTTCCAAAGCGGGTGCCAAAGGTAAGTTTCCCATAAATCCCCAACATTATAATTTCGATTATTTTTTGGAATTCGTGTTGAAGGCGGCTGCCTCTGGGCCTTTGGATTGTGGGAGGGAGTGTGCCTGTGGCTGCTGTAATTAATATTCATGGATCTTAGAAGTGCATAATTAAGAGACTAACTTAAGAGCCGTTTACATGCCTCATTTCCCGAGTTTCTGAACCCACTATTGAATTCCTGTAAAAACTCTCGTTGAGAAGCCGTCGACGTCTTCCGTCTTGAGAGCGTGAGCGTCTCTCTCTGCCATTGTTCCTGGACGGGGAAATGTTGATGAGTTCCTTTCGCTCTCATTTCCGTCCGTTTGTTAGCTCAACATTTCCATCCCAGCACATCCTACACGCGTCCTCACTTCATTTCACTCCACTTCACAAACATTATTATTTCCCTCAAGAACTCACCAATCCTTACAGCCTCAGTCCAGGCTCAAGGGGAGTACAGAGCGGGTAGAGCAGCCGGAACTAGTTTTAACATGAGGCAGCGTCACATTTTAAAAAATTTGGTTGTTTACAAAGATCATTTTGAAAAATAAGGTTTTTAAAAAATTAAATGTAATTTTTTTGTAATGGTCTTTCAGTTTTGAAAAGATAAGGAGTAGCTGTCTGAAAAGTCATTCTGAGTGCAGAATCGGAGAATTGTTTTAAAAGTTGATTTTCAACCTATTCGCAACTGGCCAAAAATTATTTTGCGTACTATTTAAATCTACCTACTACAATTTAATGCTTTCAAAACGTCATTCTAAACTAGGAAATATTATTTCCCAAAAGATGTAAGAATTGAAATTAACATTTTTAGAAAGGTCAAAACTAAAACTTAAAACTACGCAAAAGGTGCTAAACTAGAAATTAAAATTATTCAAAAGGTCCTAAACTAGAAATTTCATACCACTTTCAAACATGTCTAAACTAGAAATCAGCCTTTTTTAAAAGGCGCTAAACTAGAAATTGGCACTTTCAGAAAGATCAAAACTAGAAACATGCATTTTCCAAAAGTAAAACTAGCAATTACAATTTTCATAAAGGTCAAAACTAATATTTACATTTTTCAATAAGATACTAAACTATGCACTTTTAAAAAGGTCAACGCTTGAAATCAGTGTTTTTTGAAAGGCGCTTAACTAGATATTTGCTCAAAAAGACCAAAACTAGAAATCAGCATTTACCAAACGGTGTAAAACTAGCAATTACCATTTTCAAAAAGGTCAAAACTAAAATTAACATTTTCCAAAAAGATATTAAACTATAAATTTCCACTTTCAAAAAGGTCAAAACTAGAAATCAGCATTTTTTAAAAGGCGTTAAACTAGATATTGGCATGTTCACAAAGATAAAAACTAGAAATCAATATTTTCCAAAAAGATACTAAATCTAGAAATTTGAACTTTGAGAAAGGTCAAAAAAAGAAATCAACCTTTTTTAAAATGAGCTAAATTTGAAATTAGCCTTGTCAAAAGATGAAAACTAGAAATCAGAATTTTCTAAAAGATGTAAAATTAGATATTCTAAAACTAGTTATTTTTCTCTCTTCGAAACGTTTGAAATCCCTGGTCTGTTTCACAATGTAGATTTTGCATTCACTTTGAACTTGGCACTAAACAGCTGGCTCTACGCCACTGCCTCGGCTGCCGTCCCATAAAAAGACGTGCATGTATCACTTCATTTAATTATTCTACGCAAACACACAAAACTTGAAAACTCCTTCCACTTGACCTGCCCTCTCATTCCGAAGCATCTTTTGGCCCATCCTCTCATCTTCCATGTCTTACAACAATATTATTATTACGACAAGCTTCAAGCTTGTGACTTAATTTCTAATTTGCATTCTACTAACAAAACTTTAACTTTGACTTCGACGTTGGTTGACTCGGGATATAATTCCAATGTTCCTTATTAGTTTCCAGAATTTAATTCAATTAGGCTTCCCGGGTTTTAATTGCAATTACAAAATAATAAAATGATGGGAGATTATAATTGTATTTGATTAGAATCATCACATTACGGATCACGGTCTACGGTTGCTTATTATCGCTTTTCCCAGAAGCAGAACCCGAACCAGACTGACATGACGTAAGCTGACCAAAATAAAACAAATATTTTGTAAAGGATTTCAATAGTTTTATACGGGTTTTAATCCACCTGTATTTTCGTAGATATTTTGCTACTAATTCTGAATATTTAGTAATTAGCAGGATTTATGATAAAGAAGAACTAATAATTAATTTGAAGCTTATATCTTGATTTCGTATTAAAACGTGCAATTAAATCTAAATCATTCTAGGCTTCTATTGGAGATCATCAGAGCGTGTGGTTTAATTAATCGAGATTTAGTAGAAACACTTTAGATATTAACGAGGAACTCGAATTCCTTGTAAAAGTAACTACGCAACTGTGAATTGAAACGAAAAAGATACTGTAACCATTTTGTATGTATAAATTTAAGTGCTATGCTTTCGTAGGAAAAACATTATACAAGTAATAAATGAAGATAAAAGAAGCAAACTATATTTTTTCAATATTTGGTTTAACCAATAACTTTTGGGAAGCAAAGTGACACAAAGCACGTCTGTATAGCGCTGTTTAAAAACATGCGGTTTTGGGTTTTTTTTAAAAAAACAATACTTTAGTTCGAGAGCATCTAAATAGGACATTTTGCACCTTTTTGAAAGCACTTAAGTACATAGTATATTATGCACTTTTTGGAAGAATGCAAATATGATATTTTAAACGTTTTCGAAAGCATACAAAAGGAACGTTTTGTAACTTTTCAAAAACATATGAAGAGCTATTTTGCTCCTTTTAGAAAGCTTGTTAACAGGACATTTTGTACCTTTGTTTTAAAAACATTTAAAAGGGATATTTTGCACCTTTTCAAAACATGTAAATAGGATATTTTGCAACTTTTCAAAAACGTGAATAAAGAACATTTTGCACGTTTTCAAAACATGTAAATAGGATATATTGCACCTTTTCAAAAAATTGTAAATAGGACACTGAACCTTTCCAAAATATGTATATATGACATTTTCCAGCTTTTCAAAAACATGTAAATAGGACACCTTGTACCTTTTCAAAAATGTAAATGGGACATTTTGCAGCTTTTAATAAACACGAATAAAGAACATTTTGTACCTTTTTAAAAACTTATAAATAGGACACTTTGTACCTTTTCGAAAGCACCTAAATACGAAAGGTAACTGTTTAAAAACACGCAAATACAGAGGACATTGAGCAGCCAATCAAAACATGGAAATAGAACATTTTGTATTTTTTAAAAGTGTATAAGATAGAAACTATACTCGCTTTTGAAACTGTGGCGGTCTTAAATCAGTGCAAATGCCCACTTGCTTATGAGACTTACAAAGCATTACGACATTTTGCCTCTCAGCCGGGAATCCATGAAGTGAGTTGACTTATGTGAGCACTTGTAGGGAATAAAATGAGAGAAAGTACGCAAGAGAAAGTAAAAGTCGACGCGCTATTCAAAAGAGCGAGAATTATTGTAACGACTCGGTTTTGAGTAGCAGTTTCAGTGAAGCGTACTGCATTTCAGCTTCTGTCTACAATACTGTAGACTGTATGCTGTTCGACAATTCCTTTTACTTGTTGACACAGTATAATAATCTCGGATATAGTGTCTGCTATAGTGTCTGTATCAATCTATACTTTTCTGTAAGCTACAAGGGATGTGACAAGCCCCGTAAAAAAAGAATAGAAAAGAAAGAAATAATGGACTTAACATGTTCTACTTCCATTTCCATCCTAATTGCAGAGCCAGTGAACAAACGAACAACAAACACATCCCCAGCCCCTCTCGTCTCTCTCCTTTGTTGAACTCTGCTCTGTATAACTCCGTAACTGGATATGCTTTCCAATTTACAGGCCCAAAGCCAGAACCGAAGCCAGAACTGGAACGAGAGTAGTACAGTGCGTGGAAAGCCCAGGGAAAGCAGAAGTGAAAGCAGAAGTGAAAGCAGAAGTGAAAGTAGAAGTGAAAGCAAAGAAATAAGTGAGTTTATTGTACTCTAGTACAGAATTGTTACGAGTGTAATTCATACTGACTTTGTGAAATTGTAGAGTCAACAACAGAGCCGAGTCGAACTGGGATTCAATATCAAGCCAATTTTAATGCTGTTATGTAAAAAAGCTAAAAAACGGAGAGAAAGTAAGCACATTATCTCAAAATGAAATTCGGAGAAAATAGAAAGGATGTGAAACGCATGCAAAATAGCAAATTTTAGTTAATTTCTGACAGAAAGTGAGAGAGAAAGCGAGAGAGAAAGTGAAAGAGAAAGTTGTGTTTCACTTATGCGGGATTTTTTAAAATGTTGGATTTGAAGCGATTGCTGTAATTGCCAATACGTAATTATATAATTTAATGTTCTTTGAACATTTCAAAACGGTTATACAACAAGCTTTACATTGTTTTGAAAATGGTATTTTCAAGTTTTGACCGTTTTAAAAGTGTAAGCTACCAGTTTCGAAAGGAATTTTGACAATGCTTCTTTTTTGTTTTGAAAAGTTTTAGTTTTGCTTGTTTTGAATGTTTTGAAAACGCTTATTTCTAGTTTTTGCGTTTTTAACAACGTTATAATTCCTTGATTTGAACTTTTTGGCAGTATTAGTTACTATAGATTCTAAAGTTTTTGAAAACGTTAGTTTCTTGTTATGGCCTCTTTGAAAATGTCGTTTTCTAGTTTTTGAAAGTTTTTGACCTTTTTGAAAGTCTTGGCTACTAGTTTTAGATGTTTTTGAAAAAGTTGATTTCCTGTTTTGACCTTTTGGACGATGTCGTTTTCTAGGTTTTACACTTTTTTGAATATGGCAATTTCCTGTTTTGACCTTTTTGAAACTATTGGCTACTAGTTTTAAATATTTTCAAAAATGTTGATTTTTTGTTTTGACAATACTTAGATGATTCTCTTTCCATGGTTTTCCAGCTCCGAATAGGTTAAAATCACATATTTTGATTGCTGGTTCTTCAAAACTGACTATTTGGACAATGCCACTTAAAATGGCTGCTGAACCCCCCCTTCCTCCGCGTCCCTCTTAGGCAAAATTTATTTATACACAGTCCCTGAATTGAATTGATATCTAGCCTAAAAACTGTAGCCCAGTTATTTGTTCTGTGATGTTCTGCCTGGTCTTTCCTTGTCTGGGATTATTTAGGGCGCAAGGATGTTGTCCATATATAACTGAAGGAATGGAAGCGAACGATGCGATTGGAATTAACCTGTCAAGATGAGCATTATTCGTCTTGCTTTCACACCGACGGTGGTGGACTTACGGTGGCCAGCCAGCCAGGCTCTCCCAAGCCACAGCCAATGTCAAAGTCAACTCCGAAAAAGAGAAAGCTAACACCACCGCCTTACGACTGACTGGGAGAGTTTTAGCCATCGGCTGAACGTGTAGCAGATTTCCAAGGGGATCTCTCTCATAATCCACCAAAACCATCACCAGCCCAGGAACAGAAATAAATAATGCCCTTTGCATAAAACATAAGCTATGGTCTCAAGCAGAGGGAAAGGGAAAGGAAGGCAAAGGGAAACGACAGACGAACTTACTTACTCCATCACTCCTTCAGCGACAGCACAACTCATTCGAATGAACAGAAATTCACCGCAACTCGATTCCCGGCTTCTCTCTTCGACTTGATGATGATGATGATGGGATTCTGCGTCTCGCATTTCCCTTCCGTTCTTTTAGGCTCCGTTTTAATTTACAGGATTTGACTAAAGTGGAACTGTGATTGATAAATGGAGTAACTTTCACCTTTCTGTAAACAACATTTTGCACATTTTCAAAAAATACAAAGGTACAACTCGGAACTTTTTGAAAATGTTGAAGCATGTATTTTTGTACCTTTTTTTCAAACATGAACATAGTACAGTTTTCATAAAGTTGTACATGGGATGATTTGGATCATTCGGAAAAATCCTTTTCAAAAACAAGCAAATAAAAACTTCTGCTCTTTTTCCCAAAACATCTAAATACTACGTTTCCACCTTTTCAAAAACATGTAAATAGATCACTTTGCACCTTTTCAAAGACACGTAAATAGGACATTTTGCAACTTTTCAAAAAGGTGTACATGCAATATTTTACACCTGTAAAAAAATGTGAAAAAGACATTTTACACCTTTTCAAAAACGTGTAAATAGGTCGTTTTACCTCCTTTCAAAGACACATAATAGAACATTTTGCAACTTTCCAAAAGGTGTACATGCAATATTTTGCTCCTTTTAAAAACAATGTAAAAACGAGATTTTGTACCTGTTCAAAAACGTGTAAATAGGTCATTTTACACCTTTTCAAAAACGTGTACATAGTATATTTTACCTCAGTTCAAAAAACATGTATGACATTTTGCATCTTTAAAAAAGCATGTGAACAAAACAATTTGCACCTTTTTCAAAAACATTTAAATACGACATTTTGCACATTTTCAAATACACGTAAATAGTACACTAAGCATCCTTTAAAATACTTGTAAGTAGACTATTTTTACATTTTTAAAAACATGTACCGTAAACGCTCGAGTAGAGCCCCTGGGGCTCTATTTCAAATTTGGTGTCGTAGATTGGGGCTGTATTCGAGAGT